>CACSLK010027833.1:5544492-5560201 GCA_902706635.1 Striga hermonthica
AAAAAAAAAAAAAAAAAAAAATCCACTTATTTGCTAATAAATACCAACTCTTCAGCAAAGTCTATCTGTAAATTATAAATAAATTCAAAAGAATTATAAAAAAATGAAAAATTCTATCATGTTCCTTGTTCTGTTCTTCTAGAATTTAGTTTGATTTTCAGGGGATTTCTTTCTGTACTCGACTAAAGAAATTTTAGTTCGACTTACGTTAACAGCGAATCTAGAAGCTTTATACCAAGCTCTATTTTCTTTCCGGTCTTCCAAAAACTTCAGCACATCCTGCATTTGAGTATAATAAGCCTAGATTAGGACAAAAGCTAATGATGAAAATATCTTTTGTTTTTATTAAGAATCTGGTCTGAAAAGTTCTTCACCTGGCCCATCCGATCCCAGAAAACTCGGGACACAACCACAAACACCTGAGTATCGAAAATGGCATGCAATTGATCGATAGTATTTGACAGTAACTCCTTCAAGGGCTGCATCCTCCCCCGAAAATCAGATTCTGTTTCATTTTCCTTGGCATCTTGTATTATCTTTTTCAGCTTCGTACCGTTATGCAATTTTGTCTGAACAAGAAAATTATGCAACCTCATTAGTTTCCCTATTTCCCTTGAGGGTTGATCTAATTACAAAACAGAAAAACAGTTGCATTTCAAAATTAAATTTTGCGTTTTTACAACTAATGTCACTGTTTTTACAAATAGAAACAAACATGAAGGGATTACTTATAATTCTGAAGACTGTGGATTTCGGGCAATTGGAGGAATTCATGGAATCAATCAATCAAATACAAATTAGCAACCATCGTTTTCAGCCAAAATAATCAGAAAGCAAATGCAACTAATATCTTGTGCTAATAATTTTAAGTACTCACATTTTCAACGAGTTTATCAACAACCGCTTGCACATAAGCTCTGAATTTCGATCTAATCATCACAGTTACTTCACTTAGACACTCTCCCGGGACCATGTTCTCGCTTTCAGGTATGCACGAACCCCACAACTTCAACTGTGCCTGTATCTGGGGCCTCAACGTATCGAGCATTCTTTTCATGGAATTCAAATGTCCTCCCAACTGAAAAGAGAACATAAAAAATCAATACCTGCTTGGATAAAAAATTCAGGAATAATACTAAACATTCAATGACAAAACTCATTGTACCTCAGGGGACACATCGTAAGGAACATTATGCCCCTTTGTGAATTTCTGTACATATTTGAGGCCCAATTTGATTGGGGTAGTGTCTTTCAGTGAAGATAAAACTTCAACATTTTGCCTCTCTAAGCTTTCAATTACAGCTTTCTCAACATCTGCTATGGCCTTTAACAGAAAACAAGAATGCATGCAATCAGTAAATTGATACGACTATGAACTCAGAATCGTTAATAATCCTTTGCAGTCGTATTATTACCATTGAAAGTGGTTTTTGTTACTTACATATATTACTAAATTTTTGGGGCCTATTACGCAATGGAATCTGAGGCTTGGTTTATTTACAAAATTCACATTAAAATATGACTTGTTTTTAATGTAAGGGGCAACATTAACATCTCTTACATATAAATGAAAATGCTGAGAAAAGATTTAACAGTGTGATGGTTGAGAAAAGATTAAATATTGCATACATTTTCCAATGTGAAAGTATATTCTGGCCACCGGCTTATGATGATATCATACTCAGCAAGTGTATCCTTTATCTGGCCATAGATATCATTAACGAAAGAAGCTGTCGAATGTTGTGCAGGTAAGCTCGAAGGCTTTGTCTGTTGCATAAACATATTCCAGTTAGAACAAGGTAAAGTGGAAATATCATATATATTTTGGCTATATGATAAAGACAGAAGAAGAAAAAAGGGGGAAAATTTTGGAAGCCTACTCCAAGTACATGGATTTCGAGTGAAAACAATATATCTGTAAATATGTGTGGTCAAAAGCATTTCAAGCTCACATAGAAAATGGATACGACAATAAACATTTTGTGATTATTATATTTATTTTCACTGTTAGTATCACTATCACAAATACTAAAGATTAGTTTTTCCATGCAAATATTGGCATGGCCTTAATGATGCTTACATAGCATACGCTATACGGTCGGTCCACTTCTACCGCAAAACAAGTGCATCGGTTTGTATAATGGAGTAGGTTAAAAGTTAAAGAAACAAAGACAGAATACACACATATGTACCAAAAACAGGCAAGAAATTTATTCAGCCAGTGATGTATGGACTACTCAAATGACTAAAAACCTATACTCAGATTGACCTAAGACCCTCTTCGGGTCACATTAACACAAATACTCCCTTGGTTCTTGAAGATGCAAATGTATAAACCAAACATATATCAATTGATATCAAAATATAAGACAGATGACTGGAGCTTTTGTAATTTGAAGAAAAAAAAAAATGGGGTATTTTATTAACCACCCTCAATTTAAAAAAAAAAAAAATAAAAATAAAAAAAAATTGATGGAATAGCTCCTCAAGATCATAGAATCATGCACTTGAAAAATTCAGCAGAAATGTATGATACAATGAAATAAACTATGCTATACAGGGGTGGAGATGGACATCTAAAGCGGAAGAGGCAAAATTTATTTCTAACACAGCGAAACAATAACACTATTCAATATATCGAATATTTACTTTCAAATTTTCTTCAGAGGGTGGGCTGGGGAGAGAAGGGTGGTTACAAGAATTTTGACTATTCAATCTTAAACATGAGAACGGTTTTAGAGTTGATTTTATAGCTGAAACGAAATGATCGCAAACTAGAACATATCCAAAACTACTGAAACAAAGAGGTTTGTACAAACTATTGAAATAATAACTCATCAAAAGAGAGATTGATGAGAACTTTAAATATAAAATCAAAGTTAGATGCTACAACTTTTTCTAGGTAATAAGTTTCTTCATGGAAAATATGCAAAGCCAAAAGTTGGGGAAAAAAAATTTCCAAAAATATTGAAATAATTTTATCAAAAACATGTGTTTATTTATGCATTATGTTTATAAATATAGACAGTAAATAACTATACCTTGTCAAGCTTGCATAACTCGAGCAGAGCTAGACGTTTATCTTGAATCCAGCGTGTGATGTATGGGTGGAACAATTCTTTTGCTTCTACCCCACCTTTGATAGAACTGCAGGAATGCAGATTACATGCATGAAATACAGAACCACCTCTCGAAACACATTTAAAGTTGCACTATTTGACTTTTCATCCAGTACCTAATATTCCAAAAGGCAAGATCCCTCTGAAAATCAGCAGTGGCCAGGACAAGCTCAACCACGTGAGGTGTGGGTCCAGCTGGAGGACACGATACAAGGAATGCCCGTAATCGACTGCACAGCTGCGTGCTGTATATCGAGGACGAAAGGTTTGGCAGGTCTAGAAAACTGCACACAAAGATCAAAATGAATACCAATAATTTATTAAGAAAAAGGGAGGCAAGTTAAAAATTAACATATACATATATATACATATACATGTATGGAAGGGCATTTATTCTACGAGTTCAGCATCTAACCATTCAATGTATGCACGAAATGCAGTCATTCATTATTTTTATTATATATATATATATATTTCTTTTTTTTTTCTGAACACAAGTGGTTAATACAGAGTGCAAGTACCTAGGGAGAATATCCTGCTTGTGGATTTCGATATCGGTCAAGATCTCGTTCTGTATGTTTAGACAAAGTGACTTCATCTTCCTATAAGCAGTTGAAAGAGCCACCGGGTCCATCACTACGTTCTCCGTGTTGTTTGACACATATTCGTCCGTTTCAGACAAGTGCCTTTTCGATCTCTCTTTGGTGGCATTCTGCACAAACGGCTTCTTTCTTATTAAAACCAAGGAAATTAACACAGAAAAAAGGAACAAGTTAAAAAGTATGAATGAAAGATGGACCTGGAAATATCTGCATAATTTCAACTGGGCCTCAGGCGTAAGTATATCGTGCAGAAGTTTGTAGAGTTTCAATGAGGGGCCAAGAGCAGGTGCTGGTACCCCAGTTGCTGGTCGGAAGACATCGACTATTCCCGATGGTGAGCATTCATCAAGTGACTTGTAATTTTCGAAAACCGAAGTCAGAATGTGTCCGACTTGCTCTGACACCTTGACCAGCATACTTGCCTATTAAATTGATTAGTTATTTTTTTTTCAAAACTCATAATCATCAAAAGATGGCTTGGAACTAAGCAAAAATAAAAAAGATAGGAATGATTCAAAAATCCACTTTCAAGGTTTACCTTAATTTCTTATTTCATTTTTTTTTTTAAGAATAGCTAGTCATTCCTGAGAATCTTGAATGATCGTTTGAATTACTTTTCTTTCAATATGCAAAAGAGGAACAAGCGGGAATTCATAATTTGAAAGAAACTGTCCGGCATTAGCTTTTTTAGTTAACCTGAAAGATGTTGAATATTTGAAGGGGTGATATTTTGAAGAAGGGCATTAGAGAGGTCAAAAGAATGTGCATATCCAGTTGTAAAATCATATTTAATTTTTCATAAAAGCCAAATAGGCTACGAGGTATTAAGGCCCCACCAAAGCTAACCTGATTACCATCATAATTTCTAAAACTAAGAGTATGTGCATGCTTCATTCAGTTTTAAAGAAGAACTATCGTATGAGTCGAAGATCTTGCAATATTTGACATTCACCATATAGTATACACCACAGACCAAAGCATATAGATATCCCAACACAAATAAAACTCCAGGTGTAATATAATGAAATTAATGTTCAGCTTCACCTACCTCTTGGCGACTTAATTGTTTAGTTTTGGCCTTAGTTACAACAGGCTGAAGCAACTCATGCACCAAGTGCAGACAGTCAGCAGTAGGGGTTGCAACGTCCATAACATATGAAAGATATCTGTGGAGACATGAAAAATTAATGATTAAACAAATTGTCTACACCAGAAAATATCCATTCATCTGCTGACCATATTTTGGTACCTTAATTTTGTGTACACATCCGATACTCCATAATAAGCAGCGAATTCCTTCACAAGCCAAGCCCAATCACCAGTAAGATTCAGTTTTCTTTCTTGAAACTGTTCGATCTTCAGTGCCGTCTCCAGTACGCAGTCATATGCAATTGTCTCAGCAACAGACGTACACTAGGACGTATAAAATAAAAAAGTTAGCACTACTTCCTAGTGGAATGAAATTAGAATCTTTGGTAAGAAATAAATACTGGCAAGCTAAGTTAAACCGTCCTGTAACCATAAGAAAATCCCATAACCATTTTATAACCATTTTAATAATACTATCTGGTTATGATTAAAATGATTGGAAATATATTTGGCATTGAGTGGTATGTTTTTTACAATTCGATGGTTCAACGCTTGGAAATATTTTTTACTATCACAAATGAATTTCTCTATAATGGACATCTATCTAAAAGGGTTCACATATACTAGAAATTGTTTTTTTTTTTTTTCATCACAAATGAATTTCACTATAATAGGCATCTGTCTATATATAAAATGGTTCATATATACTAGAAATCGACAATAGTCATCCCGCCTAACCTATTTTGCATGTTAATTAATATGTAATTCGTAAGCTATTAAATGTCATAAATGTCAGGTGTTACGACAAAGAAACTACATTAACAATAAAATCGTATTCTCATTTTGTACATTTATGATAAATGATTACAATTGTAGCTATATGTTTTTAAGTAATCGTTACCGTTAATCTTGCAAAAATCATTATAGTTATAAAAAAATATCTTGTAAATAAAATTGATACAATTTATAGAGATGTTATAATTGTAATTATAATTTTTTCAATTAATGGATTGTGAAAATCAAATCAATTAATAAAGATATTATAAAAAAAATTTCAAAAAATATAGACATCTGTTAAAAAGGAAATAAGAATAAAAAGGTAAAAAAATATGGCTATGGTAACAAAAATTAGTTGGCGAAAATTTTCACATATATAATAAATGCTTAACCTTTATATATGTGCTAGTATGTATTCATGTGATACACAGAAACACAATATTATTATTATGGTAAAGTTTATAAATTATACGAGTAAATAACACAAAATATAGTTTATCATTTAAAAGTGGGTATGTTTTATTTATATGGTGTATACTTTGTAAATGCAATTATTGATATGAATTGCTAAATTAAATTAATTTCTCACATAATAAAAAAAAAATACACATTAAGACTGATTATGATATCAAGTTACTACTTGTTTGTTTTGGTATAATGTATTTTGATGACATTTTGATCCAATTCTTAGTATTATATAAAGAAGGAAACAAATTACTGAAATTACGTAAAAGAAAAAATTGATTTATCGGAAGATAAGTTTGTTTTGACTGACAGATTATTTGCACTACATTGTGAAAAAGTATTCTTGTTACTGAAATTCATATTTAGTTTTAAAACTCAATTTGGTTCGGCCAAGTTGACCATGACAAGTTATATCATATTTTAAACTATTTTACAAAACTATTTTACAAATGACCCGATGTGAAACCTTGGTGCCTCGGACATTGCTATTAGAAATATATATTCAGGGGCAACCAATAGTGACTAATTTATCATTTTGGGTTCGGACAGAGAAATATATTTCAGGAAAACCAAAAAGTGTGACTAATTTATCATCTTGGGTTCAGTAGATGTAATCCAATCAAAATATGAAGTTTTTGCTATCAAAGTCACGGGCATACCTTCTGATTGTTTTCATCCGGCGTAGTTGAATAACTAACATGGAGTTGTACTCTCCCAACTTGCTCGTGCTCCGGTTCACGGTATATATAGCACGAACGAACTTTCTCCCTCTGCAATAACACCATTTTGAATGAAAATAATATAAGAAAACAAAAAAGGTGAGATTACACAAATCTTATAATTTAGTTTGGGATTCAGAAGTGACTACCAATTCTTTAGCAATATCGGCCACCTGAAGTAAAGCTTGGCCACATCGCCTTCCCTTTGAATCATGTATTTCAATCACCAGATCATCTCCAGATCCATCTGGCAAGCTGTAGAAGAATAAAAGTTAATGGGTATGAAGTCCATATAGGAGATCTTTGAACATTAAAAAAATGCACGTACAATTCGCGACTTTCATCGGATCCTGGTAGTAATCTAACCGCATCCTCTTCTGGAGAACTTTTTAGCCTCAGCATACAAGAATATGATTCTGTAATCAAATAAAATAAAAAAACATAATCAGCTAAAAATCAGAGGTCAAGAAGACTTAGATGTTTGACACTTCATATCATTCTAGAGCTAAACATATTCTTGAATTGTTCTTCTGGACGACTTCCAAAAATGGGGTCATCTAGCAGACAAAAGATTTGTCAGGTGTTCCCGTAGTGTTTTGTCGTCAAAATATTGTACATGTATGGTCAAAAGATGGCAACTTACAAGATAATAGAATCTCTCTTCAAAAGGAGAAAAACATGGAAAAATAAAGTAAAAAAAAAAAAAAAAAAAACAGTTGTCTTAATCTCCTGCAACTGATAAATGTATGGTTAAAAAGATTGATGAAAGGGATGTACAGCCCCTATTCCATCCCATGACAAGCATACATGGTTTAGTATGAGGGGGAAAAATATATAAGTAAACATTTTAGTGAATATTGAAGAAAAAACTGTAGCCAATCCTTTGAAAAATAATAGCTAGAAATACATACCTTGTACCTCTTCAGAAGATGATGATGATGAACTGCTTCTGATTGCCTTGAAAGCAGCTTTAATGAGCTCCGGGACTTCTTTTAAGTACCGACGAGCTCCAACATTAATTTTATGAAATGTTTCCATCTTAACAACTGATGCAAACTTTAGATAATTAAACGTGCATCCTGTGGGTGGCTCAAACCCCATTTTCACTTTCCTCACTGCAAGACAAAAAGCAGAGTTTTATGAAAGATGTTGTTAGCTCACATGCATTTTTTTTTCCTAACGAATATTGAAAAAATAAAAATAAATAAAGTACCCTGGAGGTTTGAGCTAATTACAAACGAGAACCTTTGAGATAATTACAAACGAAACCGTCGAAGTTTTAATTTTATGAAATAAAAACCTCAAGCCTTATTTTGAAATTTTCTTTGGATCCTTGTTTATAATATCTCAAACTAAAAGGGTGCTTTTTCGTATATGGAACCTTGAATTTTGATCTTGTTAATGGTCTTCTTAGTCTTTACAAAAACTCCTTCACCAACAAGCTCCGGAGACTGTTTTCTCAAGAGCTCTTCCTCTGCCTGCAATAATATGTTCCTGAGCCTACAATAAATGAACGGCAACTTAATAATATGTTCCTGAGCCTACAATAAACGAACGGCAACTTATGATACATCAAAGGAGTGAATTCCTATAATCTAAGAAGGTGATCCTGTTTACATGTTGAACAATTTGAATAATCCAATATAGTGTAGTTTCTTAAACTGCAACAAATAAAGTACAAGAAAGTTACGTATAAATATAGTATCATGTACAATTTGTTGTTTAATATTCTCCATTAAATTATTGAATATTTGTAAAGAAATAGCCCGAGTTGTGCAATAACATTAAAATGACAACTTCAGTTAAATAACCAAAAATTTATAAATTTAATACCAAAGTTATCCCAAATACCGGAGGAACAAATTACACAAGTTGAGAAAAAAAAAATCAGCATCCAAAACTATACTCAGGAATAGAAAAGCAAAAGCAGAGAATCATTACACAAATGACACATGCAAATAACTAGAAAATTACCCAAATGCATCCCTCAACAGGGCACACTCGTTTGCCAAAAATGCAGGAGCTTCCTTACGGCCATCCCTTGACCACGAGTGAAGGCATAGCCGAACACAAGCATCATATGCGATGACACCACACCAATGACCTAACCCACTGTCTCAAGTTTAAACAAAAAATTTCAAGGGATTAATGAGCTGGTCTTTCAAAAGAGGGCAATTGCAAAGCACAACACACTAGAACTTACACTAAATACATGGGATAACGACAAAAACTATCTGCGATTCAGCATAATTACATAAATTCCCACTAATATTGCTGATATTCTGAAATTACAAACATCTACTTAAGATTTGCAGGAACCTAACAACTTTCCCATTTTTCATTGTGCTATCTGTGAAGAATGTCAAATTCGTAACTTTGAAAGATAATGATTTTTTTTTTTTTCAATTACTGTTTAAAGTACGGGCAGCATCATAACTAAATGTTTGTTACATTAAAATACTATTCTCGATTACCTTACACGGAATGTAGGATATCGAGTATTGGGCAATGGCTTAGAGGATGCTGCAGTAGTCCTGTTGAGAACCATAAAACTCACCTCAATCAAAGAAAGTAAATCTTCTAAAGATACTAACCAATATTTTCGGATACGAGATTAAGTTGGAAAGTTTTATGAAATACCCAAATAAATTACACACCTTGTAGACACATCAGAAGCATTATTAACTTCAGTAGCACGAATATCTCGTTGATCCTCTGAGCCACCGAATGGGGGTGCACTCGGTATACCATCATTTACATCACTATGCGGTGGGCCTCTTCGGAAATCCTGAATACAATTTATTACATGAGAAAAAACCCACCAACTGCATGCAACAATCACCCAGAAAAGAAGAAATAAACAAATAAAGATGAAAACAACAATATTTCAACTATACAAAATCAACAAATGGATGCCAGTAAAAGTGAAAACGAACCCGTTGCACAGTCTCGAAATTTGACTGCAATTGGATGCCGGTAAAATTAGCCCCAACCTTGAACTTCCTCTCCAAAACAACCCCATTGTTGCTGCTCCCGGTTCGCGAATAACTTACTTTCGCGCCACCGCCGGTGACTTTATCATCCTGAGGCGAAGCCTCGAGCGAGTAACGGGCACCATCATCCTCAGAATCCGAGCAATCGTCAATGTCTGATTCGGACAAGGGGTATCTTGAGGGCATGTGCCCGCTCCGAAACTTATAAACAGAAGGCATTCCCTGGTTTAGCATTTGGAATTAGTACCTAAACTCTCCTGCAATTCAAATATTTAACAACATAAAATCACTATCTTTTCAGATCACAAAGATTGCCCAGTACACAGAAGTCCTGATAGATGATGCATCATCGTGCTTACGATTTTGCTCAAATAAAATTCTGAATTTTCCTTTCTGAGCTAAAAAGATTGAGTTTTTTGATTAGCTGTAACAACACAAACAGAGACAAACTACCAACGAAATCTGAAAGAGAATGTATAAAAACCTGATTTTGCAGATTAAATTTTTTCAGCCGCAAAAGAAAAAAGGAGCTATCTTTGAACTAATTCAATTCCTAATCTTGCATATATATAAATAACCAAAAAAAAAATTAAAAATTGCCCAGTACTCAAAAACCCAGGCAATGTACAAATATAACAGAGAAGCTACCATTAATTTGATAAACCTCAAAAAGGAAAATCTCTGTTCCAAAGCAAACAATGAGAAGATGAATATGGTAACAGCGTACCACATTAATATCACTTACAATGTTAGAAAATCCAGCAAAGAGAACGAAGGATACCCACTTTCCCGCTGTGAAGAACTTGCCTTTTTTCAAGAAAATTGGTCCTTTTTTCTCTGTCTTTATCTGCCCACCACATTTTTTCCTTAATTCTTAAAAACCCATAATAGTATCCCACATTTCGATCTCTCACTATGATTCTATGATGGTTTTGTCCTGAAATTAGAGCTAAACTAATCTAAATTAAAGATGTTTTAAATCAAGATCAACCCATTTTCCTTTTATTTATGTTTCAGCTTTTTTTTTTTTCTTAATTTGCTCCAGAAAAGAAGGCAAACGTTAAAAAAATACAGAAAAGCGGTGAAAGTTTCGTGGGTGGTAACGTGGGTGTTTGAATCATCAGACTGTAAATTAAGGATGATTTTATTACTTTAATTCAGCTTTTTGGAGCTTTATTACTATCAGTCAAAATGGCAAAAATTGTTTAATCAAAAGAAGGAAAACATATTCTTAACCAGAAAAGAAAAAATATTTTCTTAAAATAAAGCAAGTGAAATTTTTTAAATAAAGAATAATTCCATATACCATAAATTATACTCTTATAATTTTTCTCAAAATTTTCATATCAAAGAATTTAACTATTGAGCGGATTTTTTTTATTTTTTTTTACCATAGAGGATCTATATTAATTAAAGTGCACAAAGTGCGAAAAGACAAAAGCTGAATAGTACAACCAGAGACTATAAAACTGGGAGGCTAATTCGAAAATCACCTAAAAAACCGGCTAGCAACGCTAGAATGACAAACTCGCAACTGCACAAAACAACTAACACAAATAACAACTAAGACAACTAAAAAGATTCCAACGGGATAATACCCGAGTGTCTAATCCCAACATGATAATAAGTCAGCACTCGGACGCACTGAGACCAAATGGCCCAAACCAAAAACACAAACCTATTGAAAAGCCAAACCCAACACAAGACACCAGCGAAATAAGGATAAAAACATCCCACAGCTTGGCCCTATTGAGAGGATTGATCGTTCATTTTTTTTTAAATGCATGTTATACTATGAAATGTCATAATTTATTTATGTTTTTTTTTCATTAAGATATATTAATTTAAAATTATGCAGAAAATATTGTTATATAATTATTACGTGTATCTGACAAATAACAATAGTCTTATTAGTTGAGCTAATTTTATTCTAGTATAAACTAGTAAGTATCCCGTGCGATCCGCAGGTAAAAAATATTCATTAATATTTATTAATTAAAATTGATCATTAAATAATATTTATAAATTGAAAATATGAAATTAATATTTAATACAATTTACCTATATTAATTTATTAAAAATGTTATAATGCAAAATTACATGAATCATATCCATTTAAAATTACTACACTCCGTACGGTGCACGCAACTGATAATAAATAACATTATATTCATTTCAAAATAAGTATCATTTTAAAATTTTTATTCAGAAAATCTATTTCACTACAATGTGATAGCATAAAATAATATTTTGGTAAAATTTTATCATATATTTAAGAATCTATGTGAATTTTAAGTATAATTATAAAATATATATTGTTTCATTAATTAAAATAAATTTATTTTTGTATAAACTATCCAAATCAAAAAAATTAAATTGTTGAGTAATTTATTAAAAAATAATTGACTACTCCATTAAGTCCAAGTCAATATTGACACGTAAGTTATGCATAATTACTTCTTTGACTTACAAATTTGGAACCGCTATTTGGAATTCACAATAAATTCTTTTATATATTTTCAAGCTTTGTTGTCGTTTACCATATTTTCCAAATTTATCAACTAATTATCTAGAATTAAATTACACATCTTAAATTTTATTAACCAATATATTTTTTTCTGGAACGATAGAATATTAGTTCAAAGATCTTTATAATTTTTAATAGAAATACATATCAATTTGTCGAATTACCAGCAATATTTTTGGCAAGTTATTATATGAATATAATAAAATTTGAAAATCATATCACCTTGATTTTATAACATAACAACCTAAAATCCGATTTTCATACTCATACCAAATAAAATTAGTACCACTTATTTTGTTTTCAACATTTCCAAATACACTGCTATTCATACCAAATAAAATTCATACCATTTAAATTCAGACATTTCATACCCAAATACAGTCGCCCACTTTATACCATAAAATCGGACATTTATTAATAAAAACACATTTCCTACCAAAAATAAAAATGACCATCATATATCTAAAATAAACCGCCCACTTTATACCAAAACCGAATTTTTAATTTTTTTCAACTTTATACCATTAATTGATTAATTAATCTCTAGAGGCGGAATTTTAGTTTATATTTCAAGTAAATGCATACCTTTATATATATTTTTTTGTATCTATGTATAATATTTTTTTCAAATAAATACAAACCTTTTTAATGATAAAAAACATGCATTAGATCGTGAATGAATCTTGAATTACTATAAAAGTATTATCAAATATTTTTTTTCATCCTATTTGTTTTTTATAATTTTCAAATTCCAATAATACTTGATGTATATTTATGCTCAATCATTTTTAAAATAAATATTATGTCAGAATTAAGATGGCTAGAGAAAATATATATGCACATGTAATTATTTTTTTTTCTCTTTCTACTTTATTAATAATTTAATATCATATACAATAATTTTATTTTTTAATTCTTAAATAAAAAGTGTTAAATTTTAAAAATTTTCATAGGTATTCTAATAATAAAATCAAATTGTAAATAAAATTATATTTATGAAATTATTTTTAATTTAAAATAGAAGTAGTATATATTATTTAAAAGTTGCAAAGTATAATCTTTATGGGTAATTGATAAGTTATTAATTATCACAAATATACTCATTATTTCTTTTTTTCTTAAGACAATAATTTATATCGTGGTTCGACAAACAACTCGTTAACTTATCCTTCTAAATTCGTGTATATTTGTTAGTTGATATTTCTTTATACTATTTTGTATGTTGTGAATATTATGTAGTAGACGGCCTCCACCACTCCTCGGCGTCCATCAATTCTTCCCAGATTTGCTCCCTCAGCCGTCGTCCAGGCTCGTCGGTAGACGGCCTCCACCACTCATCCACGGCCGATGCACTCTCGCCTTCCTCCTGACGCCACTAGGTTAGGGCTAGGGTTCGACGGACTCTTTGCTCGTTGGCCGCCTGAATTCTGTGAAATCGGGACTCGGTGGGGTGCGGAGGTGCGTGGATGAGCCTAGTGTTGCTCGAATCGGCTTTCGCCGGGCCTTTCTTCTTGCCCGGTTTGGAGGTATGCCCTTGGTGCTCTTCTGGTTTCTGCCGGGCTGGGTCGCCGACTTCCCTTTTTGTGCAGGGAGGTTGGTTCGGGGGTAAGGACGACGCTCTGTTTGGGTCGGGTCGTAGCGGCTAGGCGAAGACGCCATTATCCCCCTTCCTCCCCGTTCTCGGTTCTTGAGTTTGTGGGAGGCCGACCGTTTTGAGATTAGGCTAGTGGTGATAGTCGGTCTCGGGACGGTATCGGATCGACTAGTGGTGTTAGCAGGTTGGGGGGATATTGTGGTTTCTTGTGGTTGGAGTGCGGGTTGGTTTCTCGGATTGTTTTCTAGGCTTGGGTCATCGTCTTGCTAGGCTTTTTGCAGTGGTGGGCGTGGTACCAGAGCTTCGAAGCTCTCTTTGGAATCAGCTTTGTCTTCTGTCTTGTTCGGATGTCTCTGTTTGAGGGAGGCTTTGTTGTTAGGGTGTAGTTGTTTTGTTTCTCGTGCTTGTCTTGGCTTGTTCTTCTTTTGTTGTTTGTGTTGGTGTTTGTGTTAGTTTTTGTGTTTTAGGTTTGGGCCGTTGGCCTCGGTTAGCCCGAGTGTGACTTTATTATCCTTTTGGGACCATGCACTCGGGCTTTACCCCTGTTGGGGTCTTGTTGTTTGTTTGTTTTTCATTCTCCCCTTGGGAGTTTTAGGGTTGTCTGTGTTAGTTTGTGTGTCCGAGTATTACCCCGTTGGGGTCGGCTTTAGGCGGACTTCGGTCCTGTCCTCCCAGTTTATTCCGCTGCTGGCGGCTTGTATTCGGCTATTGGCTGTCTACATTCAGCTTGTGGTTGTACTTTGCGCTTTTGTGCTTTTTTATATAAAATTTCTATCGTTCCGAAAAAAAAAAAATATTATGTAGTAGACATTTATATTCTATTTTATGAAATAACTTTATGCTCTTAAAAATTTGCTATATTCCAACGGAAAATTCAATGGTAAATATTTCAACGGATATTCAAATGGTATAGCTTGCATTGAAATGATTCCAACGAAGATTCGGATGAAAATATTACGTCATGATTTTAGAAGGGATTTGACGGTTCCAACGACTATTTTCTAGCAATTATTACGGTATGAATTTTTATTAGAATATGCAATTTTTCGTTAGAATTTGTATGTTTCACCCATATTTCAGTTGTTGAAATTGTCAAAATCTAATAGAATCACCCATATTTCAGTTGTTGAAATTGTCAAAATCTAATAGAATACTCATTTCAACGGAATATTTTGTTGGAATTTCCGTTATAATCTATTGAAAAATTTTATCAACAATAATAGTATTTAGAATATCAATTGAAATTGTTATTAGAATTTTATAGGAATAATTTTCGCTGAAATTTCATCATTTCTTGTACTGCTAGTCTCATTCGTTATTTTTAAATCAATAATGATTGTTATAAGCTTAAGTTTTATTATACAATTATAATAATTATATATTATTTTATATATACAATATGGATGTCATATATTAGATATAAAAAAAATTTCAATACAATACTCTGTATGCAAACCATAAAGAAAAATTAAACTATTAAGTTTTATAAAAACGATATTTATATTAATAAGAAAAAAATAAAAAAGAAGAAAAATAGATTTCAAATACAACAGAAAAAAAAAAAAAAAAATTAACGCAAATAAGTTAAAAGTATGCTTGCGGAAATGTAAATCCCATTTAGGCAAAAATGTTAATTAGATTTATTTCCACTATTATTCATTACAAATCCCATTTAGCCAAGATAAAATGTATTCTTTGGGCCGTTGGCCCCAGTATCATTACCCTGTTGGGGTCGATCTTATTACCCCTTTGGGGCCGGTTCATTTCTCCCTTTGGGAGCGTAGCTTGTTGTTTGTCTGTGTCGTGGGTTCTTGTGTTGGTGTT
>CACSLK010027833.1:5608744-5621872 GCA_902706635.1 Striga hermonthica
TATTCCTCTTTTAACATTTGTTTAGAGTAATTATTTGAATATGATACAATTGAATGAATTTCAACAAACTAAAAAAGGAAAATTAATGATTACAATCCTCCCTATATATAATTTCATAATGCGCTGAGTCTACGTGGCTGCTTCTGGTGCTTCGTAATTTTATTTGACGAAGAATCATGCTTCGTAATTAGATTTGGATAAATAATATTGATATATTAATAATTAATAATTTAGGTTCGGGTATTCCATAAATATTATTTAGTTAATTTAGGTATTTTAATATCACTTTTACTAATATAACCATTTAATTCTTTGTAATTTTATATAGTGAGGCACTAAGTGACTAATATATCCCTGAATTTTGATTTGTTTCCTTCAATAAGCTATTGAATTATAAATGTATTTTAAAAGTTGATAACTTTTGTATTTCTTATCGGTTTTACATATATAATATATCAAATTAATCATCTTTTGATGATCTTCGATTTGACATCCATATTGTATATATATGAAATAAATAAATTATATTTTTCTTTATAATAATAAAAAATATTTATTTAAATTCATTAAAAAAATAAATTATTTTTCAATTGATATATTTATATGTAATGTAGTTATATATTGTAAGTTAAAAAAAATTAGTATAATATAACACAAGTAAATTGCACAAATAAAAAGTGTCATAATAAATATAAAATAATATATATTCTTATAAAAGATATTTAAATTTTCAAAATACTTTTTTTCATTAATTTTAGATTTTAAGAAAAAAATTAACAATCACCCGTGTATTTACACGGGTGTTGTACTAGTATATTAACTAATGATGTATTTGATAGACACATGTTTATGAGAGTTGCATGAAAAAGGACACGTGTTGATTAACACTTTTGTTGATGAGACATGACTTGGTGGCCATTTGTTCCCGTTCAAATCAGATCGACACCGAATGCTCACTAATGTATCTGCATGGCTCATCGTATGGGCTGACAACCCATTGGTGTTTGCTTGTACTTTAGGGGCCAAAACATAACATAAACCCAATAACAATTAATGGGTTAAAATGTTGTGATATGTGAGGTCTCGTTATGTACATATCACGAATTCAATAGCAAACATAAACCTACACAGCAGATCTAAAAGTTTGATGCAGAAAACTTACGACTTAAAATTTATTGCGATCTGGCCGATCTTCAATTGGATTGATTCACCGGGGGTTATCGGTGATGAATCAAGAGTGTTTCAATGGAGGAAGTGAAAAAGAGTAAATCATAGACCTCCCCCGTAGTCTGGGATGAACACACAAACGGATCGAGCGGAAGCCGGGTCGGGTCCTCGTGATCGGTCGCATGGGATGGAGTCGCCGGGCTGGCGCAAGCACACCGACAGATTGCGATTGGTGGCGGGGTTCGTCGGGCTCGATCGCGTGTCGGTGGTCGCGGCGGGTTCCAGCTGGTGTCGCAGCGGTGGTCGGCGAGTCGGGCTCGTCGCGGCTTCTGGATCTGGTTGATCTCCAGGGTTGATGAATATATGCATCTCAATTACCTCGCGATCTTCTACTGTATTACTCTTACACCTCTTCAACTTGTATCAGTGGAGCAACAAGAAGAAGATAAAGCCCAAACAGAAATCTAGAGAGAGAGAGAGAGAGGGGTGCGTGTTTCAATCCACACGTAGGAGAATTATGATCTCTTCATCTCTTTTCCATGAGCCTAATGGTGTAAATATAGAGCTACAGTAGGGACCCTTAGGAGATTAGGAATAGGGCCCCTTAATTAATTAAAATAATTGTAGGCCAAACCTACTATTCTAATTAATTAAATAATATTATGGGCCACTAACATAATATTATTACCCTCAATTTTTCTAGCTCAATTTATAATTGAGACTCCAATAATAATTATTCGAATTATCTCCACATGTTTAAGATATAATGTTCATCAATTAATTCGATTACTGATAATCAAGAATTAATTAATTTATTATATTTCACCGAAGCTAGACCTCGTTCATCACATTCTTACTATGCCGGAATTTAATCCACATGCAAGGTTTAGCATAATAATTCTTCATTAACTCATTCCGGAGACATCATCAAACTAAACGCACATGGTGACTGTAGATATCCTAACAACACATCATACATGCAACAATATTACTCAAAACAGTGGGACTATTGATCCAGTTCACTAAACCTCACCCATGTGAATCAAAATAATATATACTGCATATATATGTCAATTTAATATCTTACTACATAAATGTACTAGTGCAACTAATCAGTCAAGACAAACTGTACCGTTGACACTACAACCGTTCGGATAGCGTGTTCATGTCCATCTAGGTTTTGAACCATAATTCTTGTTTCGCAAGTAACTGATAGAATGATCTTCGATTCGCCCGATGACGATCCACACTATCTAGTTGCAAAACAACAGAACGTAGAACTTGTTTAATTTAACATGTTTCGCATTCATAAAGGGTAAAAGTGTAATATCATTTAAAGTCAAACTTTCATTATATAACACTAACATAAAATACATTATGTACAACAAGAAGGAAAAATTACCCTCCAAAATATATATATTTTACTATTAGAGAATAATGCTACGCTACTTTTCTGGACACTAACATAAAATACATTATGTACAACAAGAAGGAAAAATTACCCTCCAAACTATATATATTTTACTACTGGACACTAACATAAAATACATTATGTACATCAAGAAGGAAAAATTACCCTCCAAACTATATATATTTTACTATTTGAGAATAATGCTACGCTACTTTTTTGAGTACATTTCTTCACGGCATTGTTACTTTCATCATCAATTTTTAATTATAATTGTCATATTTGAATATACAGTCTTACCAAGTCAAAATATTTTTTAAATATGGTAAAATACTAGAATTACGTTAGGGAGATATTTTGTTCCGAAACTCTTTCCACCCCAACTCCTAATTTCTCTTCACAGACACGGTCAGAGTGACATATCCCTTTTGCTTTCCTTTTTAAATACCTCTTCCCCATCGGTGCTTTTCATCTCTCTCTCTCTCTCTCTCTCTCTCTCTCTCTCTCTCTCTCTTATTATTAAAACCCCCAATTCGACGGTGACAGTCGAGATAGGCGGAGCTCTCGTGGCTGGCGGTGACGGTGCGACGAGCGAAATCAATCTCGGAACTGGCTCGTGAGCAGAGCAGATGGTCATATGGTGAATCTTCTGCAAAGGGACTAACTGGCCCCTTACAAGGTTCGATGAACGGGCTACTGATCGAATTTGCGACGACTAGGCCTGAGGAGTGTGGGTCACCGACGAAGATCGACTAGCAATGCCGTTAATAAGTTTGAACAAAGGCTGATGAAGGGCGGCGAAAGGTTCTTCGGTCAGAACTCCATCCTGAGTCCTGACGTATTGCAAACCACCAGAGCTCAAAGACGAAGGTCGTTTGAGGCGTAGGCGTTCAACCCGGTTCATAACAAAAAGTAACGAAGCAATTGGCGTCTTATGTGAGAAGAGTCAGTCTTTTACCGACTATAAGGGACTAGCGTTTTTTCCCACAAGTTTCACCAGGATCACAGTCATGCCTAGTGATAACCATGGTTCTAAAAACTGAACCGGTCATCGAACCGGTGAAGCTATCAGTTCAATAGTTCACTGGTCGGACCAGGGTTGAACCGGTCAAATCGATTTAATATTATATATAATCATTTATTTATTTTATATATAGTATATAATTGTGTATATTTATATCACGAATTTTATTGTGTAATGAAATTTCTCTAAAAGAATTTATAATAGATACAACTCACAATGCTGCATAATGTTGATAATTTATTTTATTTTATTTTTTATATTTTAGTCTATATTTAAATTACAAAACAAAGAGAATAGATTCCAAGTTTGTATTTTAATTTTTAAATCAAATTTTATGTTTTATTATTCTTTTCAATTTTTCACTTCTTCTCTAAAGAAAATCATATTTGCATAATATATGTTGCAACTGAATCTACCCAATACAACACAACAATGTTGGCACAAGTCTGGGCTAAATAATTCCACATGTCACGCCTAATTAAGGCAATAGTAACATGTCATTGGGCTAAATTAAACAATTAACAATGTTACCTATTCAATCTAAGATTTAAGGTGGGCCTCGGTCCATTTCAACTATAACACAAAGAGTCCATTTCAGCTTGGCACACGTCTTCATGGCCCACACTAACACAAGGAGCACATGTCCCGCATCGAAAACAGAAATAGAATTAGTCCGTCATTTAAACTACCGCTTTGGCACATGTATTACAAAGAGGCAGTTGCTTTGCCTTGCGAGCGGTTCCAGGTTGTGAACCAACTTAAATGGTTTTTGAACGGCTCTGGACCCCAGCAGTTATACACCTCAACCCGGACCATTGTGCTGACTGGTTCCCGACCAAACCGGTTGAACCGGCCAGTTCGGTTTTCTAAACCTTGGTGATAACCATAAGAAGAACCTCAATAAAGACTTGGAGGTTGTGTGGCCAAAGAGGCCGTTCGGATCTGGCCCACCCCCGGGCTGGTCGCAATCCTCTAACAAACTCATTACGCCCCAAGACATATTGACTTCCCCTGCGTTAGCTTTAACTCCATTGTCAGATGGGCCGGAAGGATCCACGGGTGAGAAAGAAGCGCTTGTGGACCAGAAAAAAAAGGAAGACCAGAAAATAGTGGTTCGTGCAGTGGCGGAGGACGAGCAGCAGCAAATGAGCTATTAACGGACCTGAAGAGTAGGTCAAGAAGCAACGACTTGTTATCACTAAGCAAGAGGACACCCGAAAGGAGGTCTTTAAGCTCACCCGTGAGGAGTTAAGCAAGATCATAGCAGAGGCGTTGGCTCGAGGTCAGGAGCCTACGCAACCATACAACGTGACATCCATAGATTGAGGGACTCACTAATGATCGGGCTACACAGTTGGATCCCTTTAGAAACTGGCTTTCGATACGTCTATTTTTCATGAAAATACAACGGTGGGATCGTTTGGAGAACTCGGTCAAACTTTAAGGCATATTTTAACCTTTAACGGCGAATTTTCCGAATATCAAGGTATCGTAAATAAATAAAGTTTTTGATAAGTCGAGTGGAGAGTTTCAAAATGGTATATTATCTGTTGAAATCTGCCACCATAGGAGCCGTGGCGGTTGGCGAAAGACAACGACTATTAATTTTACCATTTTCTTTAATGTTTAGATCTAAAACCATTAATTTTGAAGATTTTAGTGAGCAAAACCGATTAAGTTAGAAAATCTAATACCCAAAGCGAAAAAGTGGTATATTGTGGATACTGAACACTTAGAGGGGTGTATTTAATTTGGATTTCTAAAGATTTTTTAAGATTTTCAAAAATCGTGGTGTATTTAATTTAAAAATTTCAAGATTTTTAAAAGTCTTGTTATTCATTAGGAATTGTAAAAAATCTTACAAGATTTAGAGGTATTTAACTTATTTGAGACTAGAATTTTTTAAAAAACTTTTAAGATTTACTGAGATTTCTAAAGACAAAACTTAGACAAAATCAAACTCCAAATCATACTTCTAGACTTATAATTTATAGATTCCTTTAAAATCTTAAAATCTTAAAAAACTCAAATCTAAAAAAATCCTCGAAATCTCAAACGAACACACTCTCTTTTTTTTTTCTCGTAAATAAATATTTATAAAAATTTTGTCCCCTTGTGGCCAAGAAAATATTCAGTCCTCTCTCCCTGAAAACCTCGCCACTACCCTAGAGACAAATGTCCATTTCTACATAAATTTCCTCCTCTATGCAGCCTACTCAACAAACACAAAACCTCTCTCCTCCTCTCTAAAAAAAAATACAGTCTTTCTATCACTCATTCATCATCAAACTCTTTTTGCTTCGATCTTGGGCCTCACAGATATTGCAGACTACATTATGTCAACATGCACAAGAAAAGGGCTGAATTAGAAAGCCCTTTTATGGGTTTTTGATAACTTCCATTACCAGCGAAAGCACATTCTTTTGTCTTCCTGAAAATGGTAGAAACAAACATCTTTGACTGTGGCTCAACTGACTTGCTCTGTGATAACGATGATCCTGTCGAAACTTCCGATGACCGGAGCCGTTTAACCGACGGCGATAAGGGCGGGGACGGATCAGAATCTGGGTCGTGGCCGAGTTTAGATTACATTGGGTGGATGGTTGAGCGAGACAGTGCACACATGCCCAGAGATGATTATCTCAAGAGATTGAGGACCGGGGATTTGGATATGGGTTTGAGGAGACAGGCTCTTGATTGGATGATTAAGGTTAAATTATTTTGATTAATTGTAATATTACTGTGATTCCCTTGTTCTGTTTTTGGATTAATCTTAATGGAGTCTTCATTATCTTCTTGTCCCGGATCAAATTGAGTTTTTCAGTTAGTTTTTACTACACAGAATGGAGTCTAACATTTTTCCTCAGTTCTTGTTGGAATATTACTTGTGAGTTGTCCGACATTGATTTAATAGGGTAAATGAGCCTAGTTTATAAGCTTAGCGGGATACTCCTCCCATTACCAATTGGTTTCGGGATGGAACTTCACTAAGGTGCATCTACGCTTACCTTCTTTTGGTGCGCTTCATCTGGTGGGACCGCACCCTCTCCCCCGGTTCTAATATGGTATCAGAGCGGGCTGGTGAGACCGCACCCTCTCCCCCGGTTCTAATAGTTCTGATTGCATTATTTTTGAAACTTAGATTTTTGTTTTGCATTGTTTTAGTAACTTTTAATTTGCTAATCCTGTTTTGTGTGATTTCCTCAAATGGGAGTTTGTTTCCTTATTTCATATCTGGTCATTGATGATTTCCCATGTATGTAATCATGGGTTGTAGTAGATTCAGTGTTCGAAAATCAGGCGATTTTATGTAGCTATAGCCATTTCATTAATGGCTTCTTGGGATCTTTGATTGAAATGCATTTTCATCTGCAAGAAATCAGTCTACCCTATGATTATTTTGCCAATCCTTTCTGTAATTTGGATACGATCCTTGATTTACGGTATTTATTTCTGTGCAGGCTTGTGCCCATCACAGTTTTGGGGAGTTGTGTTTGTATCTGGCTGCAAGTTACTTGGATCGGTTTCTATCGGTGTATAACATGCCCGTATGTTCACTTGATAAGTTTAAAACCCACACAATTGATTATTTCAATTAGCATTTGTTATTTTCTTGTTTATGCATTTCCGCATTTATCTTTCAATCTTTGCCTAAATTCATAATTTATCGACAATTCAATAGGGAGGTAGAACTTGGGTTCTTCAGTTAGCAGCAGTAGCTTGCTTGTCATTAGCTGCAAAATTCGATGAGGTTAACGTGCCTAATTCCTTGGATTTACAGGTAAAATTTGCACAACATTGTTACTTCGTATTGGGTTCACGGTGAACTAAACAAAGTACCCCTAGTTAATAAATTCTTCAGCTATAACTAAAAATGCCCTCTACATTTGAATACAAACTTGAGGAGTTGATTTTGATACCGTAAGCCAAGTTTTGTAATTTTGGAAGATAATCTGATTTGTGGCGATTAAGTTGGATGTCAACGGTATTTTACGTCATTATTCCTCAAATTTATGTTAATGAGCTATTTACTTTTGTAATGTGAGGGCAGGCAGGAGAACCAAAGTTTTTGTTTGAAGCAAAAACTATACAAAGAATGGAACTTTTGGTACTCAACTACTTGAAGTGGAACATTAAACCTTACACGCCATTTGACTTCATCGACTATTTTCTAAGAAAGACGAGTGGCGATGTTGAAGCCCCATCAGGGCCGTTGATCACAAGATCGATTCAAATCATATTGAGCACAGTCAAAGGTGTCAATTTTACTACATAGCATGCTATCATATATGTGAAATTTCAAGGATTTTGTACACGGTCAGTCCAAAACAGGATGAGGTTTTGAGTTCAGAGTATTGGTTGGAAAACTTGAATGCAGGTATTGATTTCTTGAACTTCAAGCCTTCCGAAATAGCTGCAGCAGTGGCTGTTTATGTTTCAGGCGAAAAACGAGTGATAGACATTGATAAGGCTCTGTCTGGTTTTCTCATAATAGAGAAGGTACTAGAACATGTATATATATACACTTTTTTTTTTCATTTAATTTTTTTTTTTATTTGATCCCCACAATATATAATGATAAGACAAGACAACTTCTTGCCATTGCTTTGTATATCATAAATATCATCTTTATGTTTCTTAGCAACTCCTTCCTGTTTCTTTTGCTACGTGAGTTTTTCGTTAAATATTTCGGTTGAGGTTTTATTATTCGCCTCCTCAATGTATCTTTAGATCAATGTAAATTGTTTTCTTTAAAAATGACAATTCTTTTTTGCCAAATTTATTTCGAGGGGTTTATTTGCAGGACAGAGTCTTGAAGTGCCTAGAACTAATTCAAGATTTGATACCAATAAGTGGGACTACCTATTCTTCTTCTAGTAAAACCGCTAAAGCTACAAATGTGGCTAATGGTTCGACTGAATCGCTATCCGTTTGCGACAGTCCAAACGGGGTCTTAGATGCCGCTTGTTTGAGCTATAAAAGTGATGAAAGAAAAAGAGTTGGTTCCGGTCCAACTCTTTCAGAGGCTAGTCCAGACAAGAAAAGGAGGAAAATGGACGGGAAAACGGATTTTGGGGTGATTCTTGAAAATAAAGACAAATGTTAAAGTAACTTTCTTTTTTTTTTGAACTCCCTTGAGAAGTTCAAAATTGGTTTTCGATCGTACGTGCATGTCCTTGAACAAGAATGGGATGGATGTTCAAAGAGGAACAGAGTCAGCAGGAGATCCCGTAGAAAGAGTTGCTACTGTTTATGAATAATTATAGTTGTTAAATAGTGTAGCGACTTATGGCTTAGAGATGACAAGAAGCCCCATAATTGAAAAATGGGGCTGTTGCTTGTGGTGAAAAAAAAAAAACAGAGAAGGTTCGGTTTTATATAGCTCTTTCAGATGAACAATCGAGGAGAGAGAATTAAAGATGAAAAAGAAAAAAATCAAATATTTATTTATTTTTTTTAATAATATTTGTTAATTTATTGTATTTTCCCGCCTTGTTAACCGAATGAAAGAATTGTATTTTAAGTTTCTCATTTTCACCATCTAAAATTGGAAGTGGAATTGTGAATTTTTCGAAAATGTTTTGTTTGGTAATGATTACATGTCATGCTCTTTTTGGGTATCTTAAATGAAGGACCCACAACATCTCTTGTTGTTTTGACTTTTTGTGTGTGTTAATTTAGAGCCCACGGCATTGGTTCTCTTAATAAAATATCTAATGCTACATAAAAAATAGACTCTTTTAATATCTTATTTCACATAGGAAATAGACTCAGTCTATTAAAAAGTGTCTCCCAACGCAATTAAAGGTGACCATGGTATAGCTTGTGTGACAATAAAAAAAAAAAAGACCAAGTCCACATTTGAGTATATTTAGGACTCAAGTACAAACCCAACACTCATAATTTATTTCTCATTTAAATTTTTTACATAAATGAAACATATTATAGCATTTTTATTGGTTGACATGTATTCTAGACCTAATATTTTATTTTTACATTGAATAACTTTTGAGTATTTTTACTTGGGTTTGTCTATGTCATTTACGACTTAAGTTTATTTATATGCCACATATGTAAAATTAGACCTAATGCATTGTAGATGATCTTATGTGCCTTACCAGTCCAATATGCTGTTTTTGCATGGAAGTAGTAAATAACGTTTACCAATAAAAGTGGCACAAAAGACAGAATAAAAAAATATAGAGAATTAAGACTTTACGTCGTAAATTCAAGTTAAATCCCTACACCCTTTTTCATCTTCTTTGTCGGTCCATAGTGTATTTCATTTTCCTCTACACTACCCAATGCATATTTATCTTTCCTCTCACCTCCCCGTATAAATACTAAATACAATTATTATTCATTTTTTTTTTTAAATTAAATCATAAAAAATGGATAAATCTCTTTCAATTCCCTTTTCTCTCTCTCAATCGCTCCCTCAATTCTCGTCTCTCCCTCTCTGTGAAATTGGCCAAGATTGGCCAAGATGAAGAGCTTGTACAGGGACTCGAAGAAGGGATCTGTCTCGGGAGGTGGTTTCGATTTTTCGGTGGTGTGATTTCTGGAATTTCGGGTGCAGGAGAATCAGATCAAGCTTAGGGTTCTGGAGACGATGGTGAACTCGTTGCAGTCGCAAATGGACGCCAAGGACGACGAGTCGAGTGGCTTGAGGAATATATTGAATAAATTTAGGTTTGCAATGTCGATTTATCCCGAAATTGGGGGTGAAAAGGGGAAATGCCGGTTTTGATGTTCTGCTCATGATTCGAGTGTTTGAGGCCATGCTTGCTGACTCCGTGAAATCAGTACGGTGTTTTGTGAAGCTATTGATGAACCTGATGCAGAGGGCTGGCAGGGATTTGGACGGAGGCTGAAATTTCTCCGGTGGACTATCCTACGTCGGAGTACGAGTAGGAAGGCATTGCACTCAGCGGTCCGGAGGTGGAGCAGGGGAAAGGATCGGAGCTCGACTCGTCCAAGCGTGCGGATGCGAAAGAAATAATTGTTCCGTTGTGAGAGAAGCGACGAGCAATAAAGAGAACTGAGTTCGTGATTGGTAAGTCCACGAACAACTGAGGCTCGGCTGAAAATTCTCCAGCGAGGGTGAGGCCGACTGTTTCTGGGAGATTCGGTCACCGGAGAAATGTGAAAGCCAGTCCTGAAGGTAAATTAACCTTTTTTATCTTGCTTGATTAGATTTTAGTTGATTAGCATAATGTTTATCCGTTGGGGAAAATAATTTAATAAATAATGGCGTAAATTTGACCGTTGGAACTTTACTCCCATAGATGAGCGTATCCGTATGCATTTTTATCATATGTTTGTGTGAGAATGTTTCACGATTTCGACAAGATTGATTTCGGTTTATGCAATGATAATTGTGATGTTGTTGATGAACAAAATGGTTATATGAGGCAATTAATCGAACATGTCACGATCAGTCCCATGGAGATTCTGAGCATGAACAAGAAATGCGGGTTCTCTAGATTTTGCGAGAGGAAGTATGTAGACCTTGTTCACCCGACAATGGAGTGCTCGATTTTCAGACATCTGGACAGGAAGGAGAAGAAGATGCTCGATTCTTGGAAACCTTTGTCTGTTTTTCACGAGTTGTTTGTTATGATGGCGAGCTCGATTTGGCTTCTTCATAAGCTGGCCTACACATTTAATCCCATGATTGAAATTTTCCAGGTCGAGAGGGGATTTGAATTCTCGATGGTGTACATGGAGAATGTTTTGGGGAAAAAAGGTGTTTTTGTGGGAAAGAGTAAGCCGACAGTTGGATTTACGGTTGTGCCGGGATTCAAAGTCAGCAAGACAGTTGTTCAATCTCAGGTTTATCTCACTAATTCAAGATAATTTGAAAACATGCTGATTAAGTGAGCTTTTATGTGCAGAAAATGAAGAAGAAAGCTGTCAATCCCACTTTTTCCCCTGACATTTTCTAATACAAACTCCATGAGTTCACCTCAAAAGGAGACCTTTTTGACACCATCAAGGGGAGGTTTCTACTGCAAAAAATCCGATTGAAAATCAAACAATTTTTGTCAATTGTGAATATTTTGTTTTTTTTTTTTTTCTTATTTGCGGAATCTGTGTACCTGCAATTTAGGGGTGTTTTATTTGTTTGTTTGTTGGGAGGTACTATGGATTGGGAATGGGTGGCGGAGTTTCTGAAGGGGATGGTGAAGCCGACGGCGGCGCTGGCGGTGGTGGCGCTTGCGGTGGTGCTGTCGTGGTTGCAGTGGCTGTGATTGGAGGGGGAAATGGTCTACTCTGTTGTAAATATTAAGTTGTGGACATTACCTAGATATAGGATTTGTAGGCATGGGCCAGGAGCCCATTAGGTATTAGGTATTTACTCATGTACATTATATTCCCTTATATATAGGACTCAAGTGAATGAATAAGATGATGGTTTTTGACGGCGTATTTCTTATTCTCTTCTTCTTCTACTGTTTCTATTTTTGTCTATTTTACACATAGATTTTACATATTGTCAATCTATATTACAACACGTTATCAGCACGAGCACTCTAACCAACTGAGCGAACGACGATGGCATCAAGATAACCAGACAATCAAGGTAACAATCAAGAATTGATTTATGCCCTAGAAAAGAATTGTGTCTTTTCTGTCAAGGTAATATTCAAGATCTATTCAACGTCAATAATTATATATTAGTTTTAATAAATTTTAATTATATTTATTGCGTTCTGTTTTTTTCCACGCCCCAATCTCTGATTGCTTTTGATATCTCCTAATTTATATGCTTTCTTTTTATTTATTTAATTAAGAGTTTAAGATAGTGTAAATATGTGCTTTCCTTTGAAGGATCCGGTGACTGGGAGTTTTATGTAGAGTTAATTATAATCTGAATCTCGTGTTGTTGTCTGTATTTTTCATGCTTGTTTAAATGGTTAATCGTGATTATCGAAAACTTATGTTTTTGTTTTTTTTTTTTTTGGGATTTATTTCCCAATTACAAATGTTATTATATGGATTGATTAGTGCCTTCAATTGTTATTACTTGCCGCACTGCTCAGTAAAGTAATTGTTGGATAATTCATATTGCAAATTACTTTGTTGGCAATTACGTGTTTCTTGTATGTACTGCCATGATGGTTTCAACATAATGAATTGAGTCAAATAATTTTATTTGTTGATTTTGTCCAAAATTGCCGTAAATGTCCCACGATTTATTATCCGAATTATTTACGAGTGGCCAACAATTGGTTTTGCAATTATTTGCAAGTATGTCCATTGTGTATGAGAGGAATATTATATACAAGATATGGTGGAAATATTGGATATATATAATTGATGCTACATAGCTCAGTTTATGATCATCTTTATAATAAGGTTGGATAAGAAGATAGAATTGTGCAATTATGAAAATAATGGAATATTATATAAAAAATACAGTGATTTTTTTTTTTAACCATTTAGATTTGTATAACACAAATTTTAGCCACACTTTTAAAAAAACCTCTTTTTTAGCCATTTTGGCACTTAAAATGTCAAAAAT
>CACSLK010027833.1:5629761-5657124 GCA_902706635.1 Striga hermonthica
TTAGGCCCTGTTGGCCGGTGTTGTACTCTTTTTCCCTTGACTAAGTTTTTTCCCATTGGGTTTTACTTAGTAAGGTTTTTAACGAGGCAACAAGTGTAACACATAAATTTGAATGTGTCATGTACTCTTTTCCTCGACTATTTTTTTTCCCACTGGGTTTTGTAGCGTGGTTTTTAACGAGGCATGGACATGATGCGGTAATGTCCAAGGGGGAGTGTTGTAAATATTAAGTTGTGGACATTACCTAGATATAGGATTTGTAGGCATGGGCCAGGAGCCCATTAGGTATTTACTCATGTACATTATATTCCCTTATATATAGGGCTCAAGTGAATGAATAAGATGATGGTTTTTTACGGCGTATTTCTTATTCTCTTCTTCTTCTACTGTTTCTATCTTTGTCTATTTTACACATAGATTTTACATATTGTCAATCTATATTACAACAACTCGATTTTCAGGGCGTTTTAGCAGCTTTCTGTTATTGGGTTTGTTTTGTAGTTCATTTTTAATCAGAAGAGTGTTCTTTGAATTGTCATGGCATATTTTTTCATGGTATGTAAATTCACTCAATTAATTTATATTATTAATATTATTATTGTTATTATTTTCTTTGAAAATTGTATAAATTATTTTAGAAGAAAAATATTTATTTTGTGAGTTGTAATTGGGTGGAACTTGGAAGAAGAATTAATTTCGAGGCTCTCAATGTATGAGCATAACTATTTAAATAATTGGCTGAATGGATTGAGTAAAATAATTGGTGCAAGTTCTTAATGATACTTGTTTTTATCATAATAGTACCAATTTTACCGATAATAGTACTACATCTTTTTCTGTGCAGTACTAGTTCTGATGAATTAGTATCTACTTGTAGAAAAAAAAAAATGGATTACTTCAGTTTTGATCAACATTTGCAAAATTAGTACAAGACTTAGAGTAAGATAGTACCGATATTAATTTGTTCTAGTACCATATGTCGGGTTTTCAGTACCAACTTCGACGAACATAAAAAAAATGATTTGTGTAAAACAATACCAGTTTTACAATAAATAATACCACCGTTTGTTCTATTCAGTACCAGTTATTGATCAATTAATACCTACTTTGTAGAAAAAACAAAAAATAAATTACTTCAAATTTTACCTACATATTTTAACTATCACTATTTTTCAACCAACTCACGTGACGATACATTTAGTATATTAATTAATAACTCTACCTATATTAATTAATATTTTTCAACTAACTACGACGAAAATTAAAATACGAATTTCGTAAAATGGCACCAATTTTTCAACAAATAATACCACTCCTTCTATGTAGTACCCGTTCTTGATGAATTAATGCCTGCATTGTAGAAAGAACAAAAAATTGATTACTTCCAATTGAGTCAACATTTGCAATATTAGTACCAGACCGAGAGTACGATAATACCGCAATTATGGTGTTCTAGTACCAAATATCGGGTCCTCGGTACCAACTCGGCGAACGTAAAAAAAAAATCAATTTTTGTAAAATAGTACCTATTTTGACGCAAATAATACCACTTTTTCTTATTCTCAGTACCAATTATTTATCAATTAGTACCAACTTTAGGTTAACGAAAATGGATTATTCAATTGTGGTCAACATTTGCAATAATTGGTACCAGACCTAAAATAAGATAGTACCAACTTTCGGTGTTTTAGTATCGGATATCAGGTCTTTAGTACCAACTCCGGCGAAAATAATAAAACACCGAATTCCGGTCTCAAATATTTTTTGTATGACCAATAATCACTCTCGCATAATTTTATATGAGATTTAAAATGTTATAAATTGAGTTTAATCATAAAATGGTCATTAACTCGACACACTAATGAGAAAACACTACTAATACACTTCATTTCATTAAATGACACACTTCATCTCATAGAATCGTCATACATGACTACTCCAAAGTCTATCTATATATTTTAACTTCCACTATTTTTCATCCAAATCAGGCGTGAACGATCCACTTGTCATGGTATACATAAAGGATAAGAGAAATCACGATTCTTGAAATAGTACATATTTTAGCCAATATGGTACCACATATTCTTCAACGTGATACCTGTTTTTGATCAATTAGTACCTACTTTTGGTCAACAAAAATGGATTATTCAATTGTGGTCAATATTTTCAATAATTGGTACCAAACCTAAAGTAAGATAGTACCAGTTTTTGGTGTTTTAGTACCAGATATCGGATCTTTAGTACCAACTCCGACGAACATAAAAAAACTCTGAATTTCTGTCCCAAATGATGTTTATATGACCAATTATCGCTCTCACATTAATTACCATGAGATTTAAAATGTGTTTAATTAAATTTAATAGAAAATTGGTCACGAACTCAACACACTAATGAAAAAATACTACTAACACACTGTAACAACAAATTTCGTGAATTGAATTTAAAAAAAAATACGAAAAATATTATTCAAATAAATTTCTCGAATCAAAATAATATATTGCGGGTTACATTCTCTATTATTCCTCTGATTCTTTTCACAAACAATATTTAAGTCTTGGAGCGAAATCTTCGGCTTGATCTTCTCCTTGACTTGATTTGACTTGAATTAACGTAATCCGAGGGCTTGGAAGCTTTTTCCCGGATCAAACGTCAAAATATCCCAAGAACGCGAAGAACACGAATTCTTGGTCTTCGCCGCAAAGTAGATCTCGAATCTTCTTCACGCCGGTTTTGAATTTACTAACGTTATTCAGAGACTTCGCAGCTTGTTTCCGGATTGAACGCTAGTCTTGAGGTTGAACGCGCTTGAATCTTGTTTTGAGTCTTCAAGAACGCCTTTAAATCTTCAAGAACACTTGAATCTCGTCGAGAGATCTTGAACTTGAACTTGAATATGAACGCAATTCGGAGGCTTGACAGCTTGTTTCCGGATTAAACGTCGGTTTTGAGCTTGAATGTGCTTGAATCTTCCTTCGAATCTTCAAGAACGGCTTTGAAACTCCAAGAACACTTGAAACTTGTAGAGAGAATTCTCTAGAGCTCTTGAACTTCAAAATATGAATTATGATGTGTGCTTGACATTAGGGAGAGCCCCTATTTATAGGTGTAGGAGAGAGCACCCTACCAAATTTAAGAATCGTAGGACGCAATTTGATTGGTCCATGACGATTCACATGAGATCTTCCAGATCCACTTAAATCTTCCAAGATCTTCTAGATCTACTTAAATTTTCCAAGATCTTCTAGAAGATATGATTTATTTACCAAGAATAAGATTTGACACTTGGCATTATTTGATTGGTCAAAAATTAAAATATTAAAATATCAATTAATTAACTATTTAAATTTAGGAATTAAATTTATGGAAATTCCTAAAATATAAATAGAAAATATAACTTGATTTTTAATAAATTAATTTCCACGTGGCGCCATTTGATTGGCCACAATATTCATGCATCTACACACACTTCATTTCAATAAAAGACACACTTCATTTCATTGAATGATCATATATGACTACTCCAAATTCTACTTATATGTTTTAACTTCCACAATTTCTCAACCAAATCATGTGCCAACGATCCACATGACACGGTAGACATGGAGGATTAAAGAAATCACAGTTACTAAAACGGTACCAGTTTTGACAGAAATAGTACCGCGTCTTCTTCTGCGTAGTACATGTTTTTGATCAATTAGTACCTACTTTTGCTCTACGAAAATGGATTACTTATTTTTGTTTAACATTTGGAAAAATTGGTACCAGACCTAGAGAAAGGTAGTACCTGTTTTAGGGTGTTTTAGTACCAGATATGGGGTATTCAGTACCAACTCCGACAAACATAAAAAAATACTGAATTTCGGTCCAAATGATGTTTATATGACCCATTATCATGATCACATTAGTTTCTGTGAGATTTAAAATGTTTTAATTACGTTCAATCGCAAATTGATCACGGACTCAACATACTAATGAAAAAACTCTACTAATACACTTCATCTCATTGAATGATCATACATGAATACTTCAAATTCTACTTGTATGGTTGAACCTCCACTATTTCTCAACCAAATCACGCGTGAACGATTCACGTGGCATGATAGACATGAAGGATTAAATAAATCACGATTACTAAAACGGTACCAGTTTTGACAAAAATAGTACCGCTTCTTCTGCGTAGTACCTATTTTTAATCAATTAGTACCAACTTTTGGTCAGCGAAAATAGATTACTTCAATTTTAGTCAACATTTACAAAAATTGGTACCAGACCTAAGTAAAGATAGTACCAACTTTATGGTGATTTAGTACCAGATATCGTGTCTTTAGTACCAACTTCGACGAACATAAAAAACACCAAATTTCGGTCTCAAAATGTTATTCATAATACCCATTATCACTCTCACATTAGTTTCTATGAGATTTAGAATGTGTTTATTTAAGTTTAATGACAATTTGGTCACGAACTCATCACAGTATTGAAAAACACTACTAATACACTTTATCTCATTAAAAGACACAATTCATCTCATTGAATGATCATACATGAATATTTCAAATTCTACTTGTATGGGTGAACCTCCACTATTTCTCAACCAAATCACGCGTGAACGATCCACGTGGCATGGTAGACGTGGAGGATTAAAGAAATCACGATTACTAAAATGGTACAAGTTTTGATAGAAATAGTACCGCATTTTCTTATGCATAGTACCCGTTTTTAATCAATTAGTACCTACTTTTGGTCAACAAAAATGGATTACTTAAATTTTGGTCAACATTTGTAAAAATTGGCACCAGACCTAGAGTAAGATAGTATCAACTTTTGATGTTTTAGTACAAGATATTGGGTCTTTAGTACCAACTCCGACGAACATAGAAAACACTGAATTTCGGTCTTAATGATGTTCTATGACTAAAAATACATTAGTTCCTATGAGTATTTGAACGTGTTTAATTAAGTTTCCTCGACAAGTGGTCCTGAACTCAATAGAGCTTTAATTTCGAATTTTATTTTTATGTAATTTTCATTTTATGGAAACAAATTTGTCTTTTAATTTCAACGTGCCGGAACCGTGACTTTTGCTCTTTTCTCTTTTGCTCCAATCTCTTTTTTTTTTTTTTNNNNTTTTTACCACTGTTTCTATTGAGTTTCATCTCTAACCTACCCCAACTTGTTTGGGACTAAAAGACTTTGTTGTTGTTGTTGTATAAATAAAAATCATCTCTTAATATATCCACAATTGCAACATCTAAATATTGCAATTAAAATCTCTTAGACGAAACATTCCATATAAGAAACTGTTACACATGATATATCACGCATTAAATTGGTTGATATTTTATCATAGTATTTACTTATTTTCTTTAAAAAAAATGATGTGCTTAATTTTTAACAAACAAATATTTAAAATTTTAGTCTTGGACACACAAGTTTTCACAATAAAGAATATAATTACACCTTAATGGCCATTTATATTGAAATTATATTTAGTGTTTTAAAATGTTTATAACGTAATTCATCGCATTTTGGCTCTTATACTACAGCTAAGTAGAATTTCGTGTTGCGTAAGCTATTAGAGTATAAAATTTTGTTTGTTATAAATATCAAATGTTTGCATATAATAAAATTGGGTTGTTAAATTAAAAAATATTTTAATAATATTATATGACACTTAGTTTTAGAATAAAATAGGAGGTCAGTATTATAATTAATAAAATGAGGGCGGTTTTATTTTGGCATGAAATGTCCAAATTTAAATGATATGAATTTCATTTGATATGGATAGAAGTGTATTTAATTTTGAAAATAAAATAAGTGTTATGAATTTAATTTGGTATAGGTATGAAAGTCGAATTTTATGTTGATTTGTTATAAAATCAAGGTGATAATAATTCTCAATTTTTAGCATACCCTATAATAACTTGTCATAAGATATTAATGATAATTTTGTAAATCACCCCTATATATAATTTCCGAATGCCATGAGCTTAAAGGTCAGACTCATATGCTTCAGAAGTTTATTTGACATAATTGTATGCTTTGTATTGACACGTGTACATGTTTGGTTTTAGACTTGAGAATTACCATAAACTATTTTAGGTTTTTTTCTCAAGTTACCATATATTACTCTTACTTTTTCTTATTTAATTTATATAATTATTCTTATAATAAATATGTGTTTCTTTTTATTTTTAAATATTTTTATTTTTTTTTGTATTTTATTTTTGTATGTTATATCTCAAAATAATCATATTTTATTGATCTTCGATTTGACATCCATATTGCAAATATAAAGTAAAAAATAATTACATCTATCATTATAAATAAAACTATATTTATTAAAAATAATTTCAAATATATTAATACAACATAAATTATTTTATAACAAATATAATAAAAATCTAATTCAATAATACACCATAAAATAATCATTAATGCGTTTTATCATAGATTTTAAATAAAATAAGAAAATTATGTGCAACAATACAGACTACATTTTGAATTAATTATTACTTTGTTAGTTATTCATTATTTTTTAAATTCATTATCCATAATACAACTTTAAAATAAATTATTTTAGTTTTTCTATTATACAAATATTAATATTTACGTACCCGTGTAGTACACGGGTATCAAACTAGTTGATATATATTTCACTTGAAATTAGATAGTTTTTGAATAAATATTTTTTAATAAATTTAAAATTATAATTTAATTTTAGAAAATTAGTTTATAAATTTGAACATAAAAAAATATAGATTTATAGATTAAGTATATATACTCATATGAAATAAAGATTAGTAAAATATAACCTTTTTTATTTGGATGGATTATACAAAAAAAAAAATTATATTAATTAATAAAAAAATAAGAAAAAAATAGTATTAAGAGATAAATACTAGAAGATAATAAAAAAATAATGAAAAAATAAATAGAAAGAGAGAGAAAAAGTTAATAAAAATTTAATAAAGATTATAGTGGGAAGGGAGAGAAATAATAAAATAATATGTGAAGTGGAAGTTAAGTGGTGTGATACTGTGATGTCATTTCTGTATTTATTTTTGATTTATTTTAAAGATGGAGAGTTAAGTGGAAAAATGATTAGAGAGGTAGGGAGTGCAAAAGATTTATTTTATATAGGGACTGACATGAAAGATGAAAAAAAGATTGGAGATTTTTAAAGAAGTCTCCCACTTTACGTCCCATTTTAGAGATTTTATATATAAATATATCCGCTCAAAATAATTCTTTTGGTTAATCATAATTAATTTTGAAAAAAAAGTGGTATATTCAGATGTTAGTATGATTTTGAGTTTATATTAAAAGTATTTAAAATAAAATATTTAAAGTTGATTCAACGTAGAAGTAGAAGAAAGATGATACGAAGTGATGATTAATTAAAATTATGTAAATAGATGAATAATAAATTAAAATTGATGTGATGTATAAGGATGATTGATTGATATTATTTTGTTATACTGATAATACTGAAAGTAGTGAGATTGAATTAGAGATGAGTTAAATTTTAAGTATGAATCGTGTACAATGTGAATTATTTTATAAAATGGAGAATTAAAGACTTTCTGTCCCATTTTGGAGTTTTTGCGTGTCTGTATATGAAATATATACGCTCAAAACAATTTTTTTTGTTAATCATGATTAAATTTAGAAAAAGTGGTATATTTACATGTTAGTATGATTTTGAGGTTAATTTATAATAATATTTAAAATACAATATTTAAAATTGATTTAATGTAAAAGTAAGGGAGAAATGATATGAAGTGATGATTAGTTCAAATTATGTGAGTGGATAAATAATGAATTAAAATTGATGTGATTTATAAGAATGATTGATTGATATTATTTAATTACATTGATAAATATTGATGTAGTATGGGTGGACCAGAGCTGAGTTAAATTTTGAGTATGATATGTATAGATTGAATAATTTTATATAAATTCACACCCTAAATTTCGCTTGTAGAATTGCACTAATGAGTAGGGGTGAACATTGGTATGGTTCGATGAAAAACCGCACGGAACAGAAAAACGAAAATGAAAATATACACTTTCTCAAACCGAATCGCACCGAACTTGGAGGAAAAACCAAACCAAAACTACACTGAAATTTTCGGTTCGGTTCGGTACGGTTTTCGTTTTAACCGCAAATAACTAAAAACCCAAAATTAATCAATTGGAGGATAAAATTAGGGTTCTTGGTCACACGAGGAAACAAAGGGCAGGATAAAGAAATTATAAATTTTTTGTAAATTGTGAATTGTCTTTTTAATTGTTAATTGTATGGGTATTACTTTATAAAAGCCAAACGACCCAAGCCCCAAAGGGCCCAAACCCAAAGGCCCAAAAGTGCAAAGAGAAAGCCTATCTACCTTTGATGGCCCCAGTGCAGTACAAATAAATTGCATTTTAACACATTCGCTGGTTTTTCAAAATTCTAACCGCACCGAAAACCGAACTTTTGAAAAACTGAACCGAACCGCACCGAATACATCGGTTTGGTTCGGTTCGGTTTTTCGGTTTCGGATCGGTTTTGCTCACCCTACCAATGACACACACAAACCACGTCAGATGTGAAATGTGGCACCAAATACAGACACTACAAGAAAATTTTTGGTAGCTGAAACAAGTGAAAAGGCCGAATGCAAACCTTATGGGGGAAATGGCCTTTTGTCACTGCAAATGGACTGCAATTTTCTAACCTTCAGAAGCAAATCTTTTGCAGTGTGCCACCTGCTACTCAGCCTAGAACTCAATACATATTTGAATTGTAGTACCAAAAAGAACTTATGCAAAGTAAAGATTATGGATAAACTGCCAAAAAAATGAGGCATGATTGAAAATGAAGACCGTATGCATTAAATAATAAACTGCGGCGCAGGTAAGAGTCAATTTGTTTCCTAGTTGGTGCAACAATAGGGTTTGTAACACTTACCTCAATCACAGGGCAGTACTTTCTAATCTCGAGCTAATTTCCAATTTTCTTGTAATGTCCAAAAAAAAAAAAAATTATTGCGCCCGCCAACTCTGAAGGCAAGGTCATTGATACTCTAAATACTGTACACTTTAAGAATACTGATAAGGAATTAAATCGGATTTTGAATTTTGAACTGACAGAGCCTCGCGAAACCGGCATCAATGCAGTTTGGCTAGCATAATACTATAAGTTCATCAGAGTTAAATTGTACTTTACCTTCTTTTTAATTTTTTTTTTTTCTATTTGTTTTAAAAGTTTAGATGAAATCCGGTTGGCCCGTTGACGTCAAACAACGATGCCACATCCGGCTGTTGGGGTCGACCACTTTGGGCTGGGCAATGACTTCGGGGATGGGAAAATAGACGTAGTGAGTATTGCATACTCCTACTGTGATGCCACTATACCCAGCAAATGCACCGTGAACCTGCCAAAATTATATTAACGCATATTTTAGTGATTAAACATTTTTAAAGTAATCATTGTTCATATTTATAGAGATGTGATGCACTCGAAAGAATTCGTTACAGTGCTCAAAATTTCGAATTATTTGCATCAGGAGGCCATTTAAGGAATATTCAAAATTGCATGGCACTTCATGATTGATTTTGTCAAAGCTCTCAGACGGAAGTCCTATCTTCTGTTTGTTTAACAATTCCTCGAGAACTGAAAACCAACAATAAAGACCCTTTGAACCCTCAAAATAGATGACTTACAGCGTTTTGGCCAAGAACAGTGCAGAGAATTCCATCCGAGGCATTTGCACGGCATGCACGGATCATGTAAGTAGGATCGATGTATTTCACGTCTGCTGGAAACCCAATTTCCTTGAAGAATTTCTTGGTCTGTGATAAGAAAATTTAATTTTTAATTTTTTAGTAAAAAAATTATTGAAATGTCAAATTAAAGTTTTGATCATATGCAGATACGAAAAGACAGTTATTATCTTTGCAAAACATGTTACTATTTATTGATGTTTCAGTGAGTTATAATATATTGACTAATGACAATTAAAAAGATTACAGAAAGATCATAGCCTAGCACCAACAAGGAGTATCAGGTTTAGATAAAAGAAAGCAGAAAATAATATCATAAATAGAAAACAGGCAAATGGCGAATGGACCAACCTCGAGTATCAGATTTAGGTAAAAGAAAGCAGAAAACAATATCATAAAAACGGGCAAATGGCGAATGGACCAACCTCCTGCTGTATATGCACACCGATATCTCCTAGTATGATATTCCCTGAAGCATCTGTAGCATTGGTTTTCTTAACGAGATCCTGCCAATAGAATAACAATAAGAGAGAGAGAGAGAGAGAGAGAGAGAGAGAGAGAGAGATGGCGGAAATAGGATCTCAGAAACCTGTCCAGCTCCCTCTGCAACACAGACAACAGCAGATCCTTTTGTCTCAAGGAGGTACTTTAGGTGGCTTAGGACACCATTAGGTCCATGAAGATTAAATGGCACCTGATAAATTCATAGAAGGTGAATAAACTTCAAATAAATTGGTATCTTTTTTCTAATAGCATCTATAGAAACAGTACCTCTGGAATCAAGCATATATCAATTTGTCCACTAGCAAGGGATGCCTGCATAGCTATAAATCCACTATTACGGCCCATCAGTTTCACTACGCCAATACCACGATAAGCACTGTGTGCCTGTCAAGTAAAGAGAGTATCATTCAATAAATGAGTTCTATTACTAAAAATATAAAGAAAAATAATTACTCAATTTTCACTGAGGATAAACTATTTTTTAGAACAAAGAGACCAATCAGAGTATACCTCAATATATGCAGAGTAGATTGCTCTTTGTGCTTCTTCAACAGCAGTATCAAAACCAAATGTTTTATCAATAAGCAGAATATCGTTGTCTATGGTTTTTGGCACACCGACTACAGCTACCTTTAATCGTCTTCTGCCGCACTGCACAGCAACCAGAAATAATGAGCAGGTATCAACAGGACTGCAGACAGCATTTGTACATACACATTACTAGTCATTTCACGATTTATTTCACACAACTGACTGCTCTAGAAGAAAAAGAAAGTCCTACAGGATTTAGTATAATCCAAGGGCAAAAATTGTTTACTTTTCAGGTTTGTTTCTGGAGAAAGACTTCTCAAGTATTCTTTTTATTCAACTTCTTTGTTCATACTGGATGTCTTGATCAAAAGTAAATAATAATAGTGGAACTAAAAGAAAATGGTATAAATTCTAGAAGAGGGTCAATTCTGAGTAAAAAGGTCACAATTCAGATGTAAAATACCTCTTTGTGTATGGCATTGGCCCCAGCATGTGTACCATTTCCACCCAACACGAAGAGCATATTAATCCCTCTTTCCTGTCATCAAATTCATTAATTCAGGTTAATAGACAACTAATCAGGTTAATGGACAACAATTAATAGACAACCACAACATTAGACAACTAATCAGATTTACAGCCAGAAACAAGGAAGGAGCACTGATATATACCTCCATACTGTCCACAATTTCACTAATAGTAGGCCCTCCACGGGAGACTCCTAGCATGCTTCCTCCTGATAGGTGGATATTTTGGACGACTTTCCTCGATAACTGATACGGCATCATATTACTCTATTTAGATCCATATGGAAAAAAGCTCTGTGTTTCTAGAAAAGCTATCAAATTTGTGAGATAGAAACTATATGATGTTTTGAAGATTGGTTTTTACAACATCCAAATGACCATGAAACAAGGTAATATACAGAGAATTGGGGCGGTAGTAAATAAATGTTGTATGTTGGACTAGATATGGAAAAAAGGATAGATTCTTTGCAATATACTTAATGATATAACAGATAACTAAGGTACAGGGTCATCAGTTGAGCACATTGAAAAAATGTAAGATAAGCTCATATTTGAAAGGAATATTGTGATGAAGTCCTCAAGCACATTATTCAGATTTGTAAGAGAATATTCTATCGGAGCAACAAGCTTCCCATGTTCACAGCCACATTGTATAGAATAAGAATAGCATCACTAATGTAGAAAAGATTGAATACTCTAGATTATGTGATGGGAAGGAGAACTCATGATGAAATCTCGTTTAAAATTAACTATCAACCTTTGAAAGGATTAGTCCAGACTCTCACTCAGAATAGCAGAGGAACTCACCGGCATTTCAGATAAACTACTGTCAGAAAACCCCCGATAGCCAAAAGGAATTCCCACAATTTTTTTAACACCATATATCTCAAGAGTGATGACTATCTGCAGCCACACCAAAGAAAGAGAAATTAAATAAAGAGTTCTTTCTTCATTGAACAGTTTTTAGAATCCAATATGGCATGCAATTGCAACACCAGACTTAGAAAAACGGAAGGACTATACCTCACATTCATTTCCAGTTGCCACATTCAGTCTGTCATTTCTTGTAATATGTTATGTACAGTTATATATGTGAAGCATATACAATGTCGGTATTACTGAGATTGGATTTTGATGTGACCACGATGAGGAAACATCAGCAAGGCCGGGCTCTTAGTAGAAGTTATGATGACAACTGAATCAGAATATCAAGATGCATGAAATAAGAATTCAGTTCTTCATGTATCAAAATACCTGCCGTATTACATCATTGAGACCAGGACAAAGACCTCCACAGGTAACAATTGCTGATTTTACCTCTTCAGGTTTAAAGTATATTTTTTCTCGTGGTCCAGCACGGTGAACCCTGAAATTTAGGTGAAACTAAAGCCATTATATGAGTGTGGAACGAATTGTACTATGGGATATTAACTAGGAAAATATAAAAGCAATTAACATACCAGAAAATTATGTAAATGGGAGAAACTAAATCTTAAGCAGGATAAGACACGAAAATTGGTTCTCCACTAATTTAACATTTCAGATGACATCTATCCTAATGTCTTTATCTGAGTAAACCAGATTCAATTATGAGAAATTTATCACCAGCACATTCTCCTACAATGGCATTTCTCAGATATATCTCATTTATATTGAGTGAAAGAGGCCAGTGGTTGAGATGCGCTTAAGACTATTATAGAACACTGGTCTGCCCTTGATTAAGCTTCAGGTTAGCTTTGCTGAGTCACTAAGAGAGTCGTCTGCTCGATATGTGGAAACAAGACACAAATATGTGAGAATTGCTTCAACAGACATAACAATATTTCATGGTCAGGAAATACAACATATCTAATACTGAAATTTCTGCTCGTATAAAACTCTGCATTATTTTATCTGTCTGGAGAATCATCAAAAACCCCAAGCTCCGATTTCAATTAATAAACTCAATCTAACAATTCTAGTCATTCGATCTTTATAATCTCGTAGAGTCAATGTAGATGTTAAGATAATTACCATTGTTCCACCCATGTACAGCCTGGATCAATGCATTCGGCACCCGCAGATGTAGGAGAGGAATAGTGTATCACCTAAATCATTGAGGAAATAACTTTTTGTTAGACAAAAAGCATAAAGAAATTTTAGGAGCAAACACTTCTATTCCTTAAAGATATAAAACAGTCTCTTTCATCTGTCTAACCACAATCCGAGAAGAACAAATGTGTAAATATTTCACTGCATATACTAAATGTTAACTTATAGAAATTATAAACGATTTAAAATCTGATTCTTCATGTGTCAACTCACACATATACACAAAATACGCTCATAGCAAATCTTTTACAATTGAACTTATGTTAGCATTTATTAAGCAACACCGAAATCGCCTGCAAAGAGGTATACAAACCACTGGACTCCTAAAAAAAAAAAGAAAAAACTGCGAAGTTCAATTTTTGGTAACTTCTGAAAACATAGAAACTAATTGTCAAAGGCGTAATTATCAATTTTGAAATCCTATATTCCTAACAGAGACCGACCACGCAATGCGTTAACCAGATATAATTTGTTATTGGACTATCTCCTGAATGAGATGCAGCCATATAAGATGCGGACTTAATAAGAAATAGAAAGTGCCACATACTAATTTTCAGACTGAACAAAAGCGAAGTGGATAAAAATGCAAAAGCCTAGCTTCAACAGTAAAGTTACGTTTCAAATAATGAAAGAAAGAAAATTCCGAGAATATGGCAACATTTACAAATGAATAATTCATCGAACTTGAAACATATAATATGCGGGATATAGCAGCGACACTGAGATGCAACCACAAACCGCAGCTGGTAGCTGCAAGAGGTCTGAAAAGTCGGCGATACACTGTTGAGTGTCAGGGTACAATCTTTTTAGCTAAACAACTGAAAAGTCGGATGATGGAACTATGGCATAATGTATTAGTAAGCATGTCAATCAACAGAGTTTTACCACTCATTCTTCTATTTCTCAATTTACACATCCATGTGGCCATGGTATAAATTCTCAAGTAGTTATAAGTTGTTCATCATTACCATAAAAATACAAGAAAATAGGAGAAGTTGCCACGAAATACCATATAGAACAGGAAACAGGATGGAAGAAAAATGACACCTTGAGCAGTACTCTGTCATTGTTGTTTATATATCCGTGCCATTCATCATCCGATCGATAACCTTCCGCAACATCAGGACTTAAAGGCGTCCTGCAACCAAAGATCAAGCTATTATTTTCTAACAAAAAGGATAAAATGCATTTATTTCACATGAACTACAATCCCAAATATAAAGCAGACCAGAATGTGCTCAAGACTGATGTTACTTAGAGTATACAAAAACGAAATGGCCAAAAGCCAAGAAGAAGACAATGATTCTACGTGAAAAAATGACCCTCCATCGAATATATTAGTCTCCATTCTCCTCCCACCAACCTCATTCGGAGACGGAAAGGGGAAGGATACGAAACGGCGTCCTGCAGGATATCCTTGATATGGGGAAGGCTGAAGCGCGCCTCGAATTCCCTCTGGTACTTGGACTTCCAGTCGGGATCGCCGAAATCAATGGCCGGAGGGGTAGAAACGCGACTCTCCGGCCGAGCATTCGCCACGACTCGCCTCCTCATCCGACCATGATATGCGCTTGGACTCCTGAGCGACCCAAAGGAAAGCACACTCTGATCGCATCGAGCCGCCGTCGTCGCCGGGAGAATCAGCGGCGGCTTGATCGCCGTCGAAAGCGCCTCCATCGATGACGATTAGCTTTAAATTTTGAAAATGGAATCTGTCAAGTATACGTATGTACACATCTACGTATATTTGGAGATCTACATTGAAAGAGGGGGAAAGCTCTCAGACTCTCTTTACAGTTTTCTACTTCTCTATGTACGTTCGTATTTTCTACTTTTAACAGGTCAAAGTTTCCGGTATTTTCTACTTTTAACAGGTCAAAGTTTCCGGTGAACGATTGAAGAGATTGACAAATTTTCGGAATCGTACCGATATTTGGAGATTACTAAAATTTAATCTCCGAATCGTACCAAAAATTTTGTTTGGATATTTTTATTTTTCGGTTCGGTCCAGTATTCAGGACTGTCGAAACGGTTCGGTTTAATTTGGTACGGTTCAGATATTCGGAGATTTTTAAGTATTTTTTTTTGAATAATCACTTAGTTATATTTTAATTTTTATACGTTTTTCTTTTTAAATCAACATTAATCATACTATATATTTTATTTTTAAATAAATTTTAGTTAAATCAATATTTGTGCAACTAATATTGAAAATTTAAAACTCAAACAAAATATAATAAAGTTTTTTATTAAAATAATGTTTCTTTAACCTACCGTACCATGTTAGTTATAAGATAGAATAAGACTAAGTATTCAACAAATTTATGTGAAGTTTGAATTTTTTTTTTAAAAAAAATATTTCTTTAACATTTCATTCAATTTTAAATATTTTTCTTTTTAAAATAGAAAAAATTCAATTGTAAATCAAGTATTAATAAGCATGAAATTAAGTGGAGCTTAATTGTTATTACAATATTTTATTTGCATTTTATAATTCTCAAATTATATAGGATGAAAGTTGATATAAAATGTATTAATAACAAACATCTATTTTTATAATTCGGTTCTTCGGTTCGGTACAGTATGGGACGGTTCGGTTCGCTCCTCAATACGAATATTTGTGAAATCTCCAGAACAATACCAATTATTTTTCGGTGTCGCTCGATTCGGAGAAAGTCAAACGGTCAATGATTATTTTCGATTCGGAGTGATTTTGGTTTGGTTTTCGAAACGGTTCGGAATTCTCCGAGTCCCATGCTACCTCCGACCGTAAACCTTATTTATTTGATCCAACTCAAAAACTCATTTATTCTCAAACTCATAGTATCTCCCATCATATTATTCATTTTCTCAAACTTAAAACTAGTACGTAGATCGTGCGATACACGAGACAACAATTATAATTGCATGTAATTAAAGCAATGATGGGATATTAATTAGTATAAAAATAATATTAAATATTGATAATTATATTATTTTATTTTTTTCCCAAAACGACGGAGGTAAGTATTATTAAAACTCAAAACGAACAAGGTTCGAATACAAGCGGTACAACATCGACTAGTAAAATAAAAAATGAGAGACACGCTCTAAGCAGTCTAGAGCCTCAACAGAAAGAAAAAACACAACTAAACAACAAGACTTTTAGAAAAGTCGACAGAGTGAAGCATCTGACCACTGCTATAAAGCATAACAAAGCACTCCACTCAAATCTACAACAAAGCTACAGAAAAATAAAAGGAAACAAAAAGAGCTAAGAAAATGGGAGAATTATAGCCAATGAGATTGAGCCATCTTTACCAATATATGATCCGAGATTAAAGATTTTTTAAAGATCCATAAATTCCTTGATTTCCAAAGCCATCAAAGCACGTACATAGTGAGTTGAATAGGGCATAACTCCCAAAAATCTGGCTGCCCTTGAACATGAGAAAAAAAATGTGCTCCACAATTTCTGCAGCTTCTTTACAGAGTGTACATGTGGTGTCTATATCCACTCCTCTTTTCCTCAAGTGAAAAGCAACTGGCAGGGTACCTGAAATGCAATTCCATAAGAAATATTTAATTTTACCTGCTACCTTCAGCTTCCAGAGTTTGAATCTGATTGAATTCCTAGGGGTTGTGGTGGTGCTGCATTCTAGAATGTCTGAATGCAAGAGCTTGAGTTTGGAGAGGTAGGCATAAGTGTTGCGATCTATGAGAATCTCGTTATGTACAAGTCACGAATTCAATAGCAAACGCAAACCTATGCGCAGTGGATCTGAAGGTTTGACGTAGAAAACTTACGGCTTAAAATTTTCTGAATCTGACGGATTGGGATGACCGAGAACAACACACGAACGGATGGCGGGATCGATGGGGTCGTGTGGTGCGTGGATTGTCAGGACGTCGGTCGCGTGCAATCGGGTGGCTGCCGGTCTTGTCGCGCGGGGTGGCCGAGCGCCGGGGCTATGGCGTCTCGTGGTGGTCGTCCGACAAGTCGGGTCGACGAATCTCGATTAACTTCGGGATCTTCTACTGTATCACTCTTACACGTCTTCAACTTGTACCGGTAGAGCAACAAGAAGAAGATAAAGCTCGAATGAGATCTAGAGAGAGAGTATGGGGCGTGCATGTATTACATTAATATAGATATATTCTCTTCTAATGAGCTTAATGATGTATATATAGAGCTACAGTAGGGATACTTAGGAGAATAGGAATAGGGCTTCTTAAGTAATGGACTAACAGTGGGCCAGACCCATTCATCCAATTACTTAAATAATATTACGGTCCACTAACGTAATATTATTCCACTCCCTTTTCTTAGCCCAAATTACATTCGAGACACCAATTATAATTGCCCGAATTACCTCCATATGTTTAAGATATAATGTTCATTAATTGATTCGATTACTGATAATCAAGAATTAATTAATATATTTTATTACCAAAGCTAGCGCTCATTCATCACATTATTATCATGTCGAAATTTAATCCACCTGCAGGGTTTAGCATAACAATCCTTCATGAACTCACTTCGGGGACATCATCAAACTAAACGTACATCGTGACCGTAAATATCCTAACAACACATCATACATACAACAATATTACCCAAGACAGTTAGAATATTAGTCCAGCGAACTGAACCTCACCCAAGTGAATCAAAGTAATATGTACTTTATATATATGTTTGTTTAATATCTTACGGGTTAAGAGAACGCAGTAATTAATCGAGGCCTAGTTCGTTTACGACGATCAATATAAAACGAACTTCTCATCTCTGGGATCCTGTTCAATACATAAATGTACTAGTCCAACTAATCAGTTAAGACCAACTGTACAGTTGACACTACAACCGTTCAAATAGTGTGTTCATTTCCATCTAGGTTGTTAACCACAATTCTTGTTTTGCAAGTAACTGATAAAATGATCTTCTGTTCACTCGATGATGACCCATTCTATCTAAGTGCAAAACAATAGAACATAGAACTTGCTTAATCAAACATGATTCTCATTCATAAAGGGCAGAAGTGTAATATCATCCAAATAAAGACAAACTTTTAGTATATAACACTAACAATAAGTGTTAGAGACTGTGAAAATACCCTTCTTCTCTAGACCCCGGTAAATTCTGTCTTTCATGTGAGAGTGCAGAGTAGAGATGCTTAGAATTGCATTACTTTTTGTCTCATTGAATACCTGTCTAACGATCCATTCATTCCATTGAGAGCCATTTACCTGCAGCAGCTCTTTAACCCAGATCAGATGCCCTCTAGCAATGAGAGTTAGTGTAGGGGCAGGCTTGTGAAGATTAGGCACCAAATTAAAGTATGCAATTCTGGTGTTAGCCCCATTTCTGGTTTCAATATTTAAACACTTGGAAAAGATAGGCATCATATCCATCCAACTGCTCCATCCAAGATTCACTTTGATTCTTTGTAGCATGAATGAGAGAGGTGTGAGGGAAATACCTATCTTTAATAATTCTACTGACAAGTAGTTATAGGTTTGATGCTATCCTCCATAATTGTTTGCAAATAAGGGCTTTGTTGAATATCTGCAAATCATGAAAGCCCAGTCCGCCTTGATCTTTAGGAAGAGATAGGAAACTCCATTTTTTCTATAGTACACCTTGAGATTGGTCAACTCCTGAATTCCACCAAAATTGTGCATAGTTTTGAAATTTCTGAAGAAAGAGATAATGGCAGAATAAAGCAGGACATTCAAAAGACAGGTAATGCTTGAATGACAGCCTTTATAAGCACCTCTTTACCTGTTTCACTTAAAAGTTTAGCCTTACAACTAGTTAATTTATTTCTAACGAAAGTAAGCAGGTATTCACAAAATTCCCTCTTTGATATGCCAATGCCAAGTGGAAGCCCAAGATATCTGGTTGACCTGTGTGAAATAATACCATTCATGGCTCTACAAATGGAATTCTGAAGATGATGTGGTGTGTTTATACTGAAGAATATGTTAGACTTATCTAAATTAACTGGTTGGCTTGTAAAGAGTCTGTACTGCTCAAGTATGTTCATGAGAATGGCTGCTTGGTCAGTACCTGCTCTGCAGAAGAATAGAGAACCATCTGCAGAAAGAAGATGAGAGAGCATGGGCCCATTTTTGTATATTTTCATTCCCTTTGGCAAACCATTAAAGATAAAGTGTAGAATCAAAGCTGTAAGAAATTCTGCAACAATTATAAATAGGTAAGAGATAACGGATCCCCTTGCTTTATTCATCTGGATGGTGTTACATAGCCACTGATTGTTCCATTAACTTTGAAAGAGAACGATACAGTGGAAACACATATCATGATAACCTTTGCAAAATCAGAATGAAAACCCATTTGAAGCATAATCTTTTTCGGGCATAGCCATTCAACACGATCAAAATACTTTATTAAATCTAACTTTAAAGCCATAAAGAAATTACGACAAGATGAGTGTCTATTTAAGAAGTGAAAAGCTTCTTCATCAATAATGACATTATCAATCAACTGCCTACCCTCAACAAATGCAACTTGATAATCACTGTTACATCAGTTAAGACATGACTTAAGTCTTTGTGCAAGCAGTTTGGATATGATTTTATAGACTACACTACAAAGACTTATAGGCCTGAATTGTCCCAAAGAATCTGGTTTAGCTCTTTTGGGGATCAGTGAAATGATTGTGTTGTCTTGACTGGAAAAAGCTAAGAACTGCCCTCATGAGGTCTTGTTTAATGTGCTCCAAAAAGTGCTCATAGAAAGCCGTTGTCATCCTTTTCTTACATAGGGATTTATCAGGTTGTAAGCTGAATAGGGCATGTTTAACTTCTTTCTTTTCTACTAGCTTGAGCAAATATTGGTTCATGTCTGGTGTGATGGATGTGGGAATAAAATGAAAAATAGAGTTCCCACCCAACTTCCCATCTGAAGAGAAGAGGTTGGAGTAGAATTCAGCAATATACTTCTCAATTTCATTCTGAGTGGATTAGATCATGTCCTGAGCTGATATCAATCTAGTAATGGCATTTTGTCTTCTCATTTGAAGAGTAAATGCATGGAAAAATCGAGTATTAACATCTCATTCCTTCAACCAACTATATATGGCCTTTTGATGCCAATACAATTCCTCTTGTAAGTGAGCCTTATTTAAGTTCCTCCCTACTCTTCCCAGTTTCTGTCTATTTTGTCCATATTCAGAGACTCAAACTTTTGAGTAAGATCTGCTCTATTTTTCTGGTTCTAAGATTGGAAGGATAGAGTGCCATTAACTGGAATAAGCCAAGCCTTCTTCATCACATCTTCAACACCCTCTCTGCCTATCCACCTTTTATCAAAGTGAAAAGTGGACTTCCTTCTCACCCTTGGTAAACCCATGTCAAGTAGAAGAGCTAAGTGGTCAGAAGAGCTTCTGATGACATTGGTGACTGTGGCATTTGGGTATGTCTGAATCCAATCCCAAGAGCCAAAGGCTCTGTCAAGTTTCTCTTCCACTAAATCAGGAAGTTCTCTGTTGTTACACCATGTGAAATGATAGCCTTCTAGCGTGATCTCTGACCTCTCCATGTTGTTGATGAAGTATCGGAATTTTTGTAGGCTAGCAGGAGTTCTAGGGGTTCCTCCAATCTTTTCATTGTTGGATAGAATATTATTCCAATCACCAATAGAGAACCAAACATTTCCCCAGTTATTTTTATCTATGAGAATTTCTTCCCATTGAGCCTCTCTGAGCAACTTACATGTACTAAGATAAACAAATACTCCCCATTGAGATATTGAAGAGTGTAACTGGAACTCCACAACAATACAGAAGTCTTTATATATAATCTGCTTAATATCAACCTGGTCGGCCCAAGACAAAACAAGCCCACCATCGAGTTGCATCCTCTTATTCCTTCTCTTGCCTAAGCCTTTTGCCACCAGAGCCTTTATCAATAACTATTGGAGCCTTTGTGTCTTTTTGCAATAGACCGGTCTTATTGCCAGTTCTTCTCCAAGTTTTTAGTGCCCTTGTTCGAGGAACTATGTTGGATTCGTGGATCATCGGAGACCATTGAGTAACTGATGTACCCATCTTCGCCATCTCCATAACTGTAGGTTCTACAATTTGTAAATTTATCTATGCTATTTCCCTTTTTTTTTTCCTCGAAATGACAGAAGCAACTATATTAAAAGATAGGCGAACAACGTTTGAATACAACGACGCAAAACTACTCAGAAAAATAAAACTGAGAGACTCGCTAAAGTCAGTCTAGAACCTCAACAGACTAAACAACCAAACCAAACTACCACAAGCCACCAAAGCTACAAAACAACTAAGACAAAGAAGTAACCCCTAACCACTGCCATAAGGCCTAGCATAGAGCTACCTCCAACAAACAAAAACCAGAAAAATCAACTAGCAACAGAAAACAAAACAACAAGAACAAAAGCTACTCTAACCCACAGCTGCACAGAAATGAAGCCAGTGAGAGAGGGCAAGCTGCACCAATGTATGTTCTGGGATTAAAGCTTTTTGAAAAATCCAGAGATTCCTGGACTTCCAAAGCCACCAAAGCATATAACTGGAGAGTTGAATTCGAGCTTCGGTCACCTCAGAGTGATCTAGTGAACAGACTTGATACCACCAATCTGCAAAGGAATCTGTTTTATCATTCAAGCCATCCCATTGAATAGAACTCAGTTCCCAGACTCTCTTGCCCCTTCTAGATTGAGATTTTTTATTGCAGATACTAGGGATGTAGCTCTGATGGATTTATCAGAATGAGGTGTGTCCTCTTGGGTTGGGATCAATTGGTGACTTTTTCTACCTGACTAGAAGATGATTTTTGTGGAGATCTATGTTTAGTGGCTGTTGGAGATCCGGCAGAGGAGAGCTTCTTGAGCCTGTGAGACTAACTGTGACTTATTTCTGTCCATCTGTAGCCTTCATTTAGCCACCAAACTGACCCTCCTTGAGTGTGTCGTTGCTAATGTCCTCCATTTTTTTAATCATTTTTTTTGTTAAAGATTTAATGGAAGGCCGCCAAGTATTATGAGACAAAAGAGTTGTCCATCAATCATTACCAAGAGCTTTAAAAAGTTCAATCTCCATCAGGGCCTTTTCAATTTCCTCCTCACTAACCTCCTTAATTAATCTAGAGTTCATCTCATCACTGATAGACCTAGTGATCCTTCCAGCCTATAATTCTCCACTATAGAGATAGAGATTCTAGAAAGGTTAAATAAGCAATCAACTCCTCTAAGGGTTTAGCTTCAAAGACACATCTGCAGCCATCAACTTTTCTCAAGTTGGCCAGAGAGTTAGAGTCCTTCTTTGTTTAACTCTAGCTTGGAAGAACTTAGTGTTCTTGTCTCCTTCAGAGAGCCAAAGGACTCTGGACTTCTGTTTCCAGTAACTCTTCCTCTCTATACTGACAATAAAGAAGGTCCTTACAATGTTCCCACTCATCCCTATCCCTATCTCTTTCTAAACTCTCAAGATCAACAAGTTTATCCTTGAGTTTAGAGATGAGAAGGTTTGGATTTCTATGGGTTCAATCATTCTAATTATATAAGCATTTCCTAACATTACTCAATCTCTTAGACAAGATAAACAACTCAGGCCCTTCTACTCTCTCATTCCAACCTTGTTCCACTAACCCTCTCTCTGAATCAACTGAGGAGTTAGGAAATTTCAGAAGCCACTCAGGGAAAATAAAAATTCTATCAAACTTCTCAGCCACAAATTGTCTCCCTGGTCTATTATTAGCCCAGGTAAAATGGTTACAAATGGTAATGGTTTCCACCATACCCATGTTACTCACAAAAGCTCTAAAAACATCAAAACTAGACTCAACCCTAACCTTGTCACCTAGCTTATCCATAATGGAGAGGATATGATTAAAATCACCACATACAAATCACAACTCCCCCCCCCCCCAAGATAGATTGTGTCTAAGGAGCCAACTCCACTGACTCTGCCTAATCTGAGGGTCATTTCTATCATAAACAAGCACATCCCACCCATAATCCTCTAACGTAGGAATTTGAAACTTAACCTGGATGCAAAAATCAAGGCAGATAATATCTATAACATGCATCATAGAGGACAAAAAATAGCAGCAAACCTCATATCTTACCTATATGGTTGACATAAGACCACATAGATTCTATTTTAAGATTCTTACTCACATTCTCCGCAAATTTTCTTTTCTTGTTGATTTCAGAAAGAAAGACAAAATCGGGTAGGTGAGCCCTAAGGGTCTCTCTTACCTAAGAAATTGTAGTGACCCCCCAGACCTCTGCAATTCCACGCATATACTTGCACTGGGTACTTTGGGACTAGTTATGGCTGATTTCCTCCACCAACACTTGGTCGATAACTAGGTGTGATATGTATCCATTGATTTTTTTGATTTTGTGTTCTTCTATTAATCATACATTTAACTTGATATAGATTCTATTTGTTCATTGAACTATCAGCCTAATCTTCTTCATGTGTCTGTCACGCAAATGCTAAGTTCCATCACTTTGAAAGAGGGTTATGGAAGTCTAGGAATCTATGGGCTTTCAAAGAACAATAGCAAAATGAGAAGACGGTGGTGGTCCTGGTGGATGGTGCTTGTTCTAAATGGATTGAATTTTCTGCTTTGTGCTAGTTTTTTTCTCTTTGCTTTTGTGGGTTTCTTCCTTCTTTTTTCCCTAGCCAGGCTTAATGCAGTGGCTAGGTTGTATTGTTTTGACAAATGGTTATCTCTGAGCTCCAGTATACTATACTACCCGAGAGACAAACCATTTTGTTTCTTATTCCTGTTAGGCCATTTTGCATGGTCCTCCCCTTCTTTGTGATTTTATTAGTTGTGGTGCCCAAGTGGCTGGTTTTGTATATGTCCGGCTTCACGGTCTTGATCTCGGACTCTGTATCTCTTCCTTATTGGTTAACAATTTTGCTAAGGAACTAGATGGTTGGTTTCTTTATGGAACCAACCACCAATGAGACAGCTCCACATGAGGCTCTCCCACATGAAAGTTATGTGGGACAGCCCCATGTAGAGCTGTCCCATTAGTGGTTGGTTCCATAAGGAAACCAACCATCTAGTTTTATAGAAAAACTGTATTAGTTAATGTAATTTTGTTTTGAAAAAAGAAAGAAAGAAAAGAGGGCACTAAATTTATTATTTTCATTATTCAACAATCCATTGCAGGGGAAAAGTGGTTTGAGATTTTTTTTTTTGTGTGTGTCGATACCCTGCTTTTCAGAAAATCTTTTTTTTTCTTTTTCATAAATTTTTTAGTAGAAATATATTTACTTTGAATCATGATTCTTGTCCACCTTCTTATGGTTTTATCTACCTTCTTATTTAATATGAAATCTGTCTTTTTATTTCTTATTTTAAGAGATTTTACAAATTTGGGCCATACTATGCAATTGAGATGGGTTACTAAAAAATTTATTATTCAATTACATTAAAGCCATAATAAATAAAGGATTACAATTAATTAAAAAATAATAAAATGCAAACAAGATTTAAATATAAAATAACTTTTTTAATATTAAGAAACAAAATAAAAAAATATGGGCCCCTGCTATCAAAATCTATCTATCTATCTAGTTATATATATAATAATAATAATAATAATAATAATAATAATAATAATAATAATAATAATAATAATAACCACAACAACAACAACAACAACAACAACAACAATAATAATAATAATAACCATTTTTAAAAAATGGCAGGTCAAACTATTGGTCAAAGTTGGTTAACATTAATGACTTGCCATTAATAGCATTTTTTTTATTAGCATTAATGACTTGCCATTGATAGTAATTTTTATTTTTTTGCTTTTAACACACAACATTAATTGTTGTCCTTCACATGTGGAGGTTGTTACAGATTTTACATAATCGGGCAATCCCTTTTTATTTTCACAAAATCTGAAAAAAAAATATATTAATATTTTTTGACTGATTAAGTAATAAAAAATATACTTATGTATCTTCAAAAAATTAAAAACTTTTTTTTAACATAAAAATGGCTTATACAATTGTTTTGATTGACAACTTTTATTTTTTAATTATACTTATGTATCTTCAAAAATATCAAAAACTTTTTTTAACAAAAAAATGACTAATACAATTGATTTGATTGGAAACTTTTATTTTTTAATAAAAAAATTACCGCAGATTTAATGATAAAATATAAAAAAATAGATAAAATGTTTTTCTAACTATCAAATTGGGCAATTTTGTTTTGATTGCTCTAAATCATTTTTTTAGAATTTTTTTGATGAAAAATAAAACCCAACTACATTAATTATAAATTGGTGATACGAGAATTTTTTTTTTTGATAATTATTTTTAACAAAAAATAAAACATGAGTCCATTAATTATAAATTGGTGAGACATTATGTATATAGACTTAAAGATATCTATCACATATCCTTGCCTAAATAAATGATTTTATTATTTTTAAGAAATACCAAATCTAAGAGTGGAGTCTACTTTATTTATTAAAGGATATTTCGTGTTCTATTCAAATTCAGATTTTAAATTGTCGATATGAATATAAGAGCATCTTCAATGGTACAATGTAGTTGTAGTAAATTACACTTTATATTAACCAATTTAGCAATGTCTCCACTTTTAATACTACAATGCATAATGTAATGGCAAATGTAGTGATGAGGTGGACATAATTAAGAGCATCTCCAATGCTCTAATGTTGTTGTAGAATTTTTTTTGACAAATGTCAAACAATTAAATAGATTGTGAACCATGTAGGACAAATGTTGAGTTCATAACTATTAAATTTAAAAATCATTTCCAATGCACAATGTTGCCTAATTACAACATTATCTACTTGCCAAATATAATAAAATTAATTAAATAATTAAATAGTTTCAAAATGGTAATAATAATTATCTCTCTTCTCCTCATTGGCTAACTAGAGTGTGGAGTAGAATGTGGATGAACCACATTCTCCTCTACATTGTAGACATTAATTATGTCCACATCATCACAACATTTGTGATCACATTGTACATTGGATGATAGAAATTTGTGATATTAATAAATTTGTTAATGTGGAAGGTAATTTACCACTACAACATTGAGCATTGGAGATGCTCTAATGTCCACAACGTAGAGAGAAACGTGGTTCATCCACATTCTCCATCACATTCCAATCAACCAATTGAAAGCTTATGAGAGAGAAATATTATTACCTTTTTTTAAAATATCTAAATTATTTAATTGTTTTTGTTTCTTATTTATAATTTTTCTATCTTTACCAAATGGTCAATATTATGTTTGATCACATTGTGCATTGTAGATAATTTTTTAAATTTAAAGTTGTGAACGTAACAAATATCTTATGTGGTTCAAAATCCATCTAAATAATTGACATTTGTCAAATTTTATGTGATAAAAACATTTATGCATTGGAGATACTTTAAATTTGGATATATTCAAGAAATATATCCCTTAAATGAAGGAATTTATTCCTTTCATATTAACATAATCTGAACTGTAATTGTAAGTTTATTAAGCACGTGTGTGAACAAATATATTTAAATTTAAACTTCCAATGAGGAAGGATTTGGTTAGATTTCAAATTCAATATCTAAAAATTGAAAATATTGAAATTTTACTTGCTATGAAACTCATTATAATTATTGTGTTTGGTATTTTGTAATAAAAAATAATACACGACTTCAACTACAAAACGATCAATATCAATATTTCATTATGATAATGTGATAATTCAATTTTACATGATATTAAGCTCATTTTTGTATGCACGTGTAACAATACAATTTTAAATGATATGAAACCTATTTTACTATATAATAAGCTTACCTATTTACTAAATATTGTAGTAAACATCAAAATTAATTCATTTTAAACTTTCTATTTATGGTTAACAAAATTACACGCCATTTTTATTTGTGCACTATTCCTTTTTTTTTTTTTT
>CACSLK010027833.1:5665485-5700927 GCA_902706635.1 Striga hermonthica
GGGTTGTCCCACATAAAAATCATGTGGGACAGCCCCATGTGGCACTGTCTCATTGGTGGTTGGTTCCATAAGGGAACCAACCATCTGGTTTCTTAGCAAAGTTGGGTGCGTATAATAAATGCAATCTGAACATTAGTTAGGTAGCGGACAAGATAAGTCGGACACTAGCAATAAACCTCTTATCTTGTCCAATTATTATTAGCGCACATGTAAATCAAGCCGATATATCATATTCTGCTATATATGTTTTCGGCTTTCAATTGCATTTCTCTAAATTGAAAAAAATAATTAGTACTATACACTCATATAGTACATGAATATTTGTTAAAAATTTATTTTTAAATTTTAAAATTATGAAAAGATTTATATTAAATTTTATTTTACTTAAAATAAATATATATTATTATATTTTAGAATGATATATATTACATGTGCGATTTAAATTTGTTATATTATAGTAATGTTTATAATTTATATCATATGACTACTTGAAATATAAATATATTAATTGATGAATAATCTTATTTTTTTAATTAATATTAAAAAATAATTTTATTATTGTTATAAAGATAAATATAATTTATTCTTTATACATACAATATGGATATTAAATGAAAATTCATCAAGAAATGATTAATTTGATATATTATATATGTAAAACTGATAAAAAATACAAAAATTATTAACTTTTAAAATACATTTACAATTCAATTGTTTATAATAAGAAACTAGTACTAATACCCATGTACAACATAGGTATTGCGTTAAAAATATGTGTAATGTTATTTATGTCTAATAAATGACTTTTTGTAGCGCCATCTAATGTATCATTTTACAATAGGTAATACTTGTGGTAATTTTTGGTAACACTTATATTTGTAAAGTGTTACCAAAAGTATTACCTATTTGTAAAGTGATACATTAGATAGCCTTACAAAAAGCCATTTATGTTGTAGTATACCAAACCTAACTCCATAGCAAAAATAATATAAAAATAACATCACGAATTATAGATTTTCGCCATGTCAGCATCCGAAGCGTGAGAATCTGCCACTTAGAATCAACACGTTTTGAATTAATATATAGGAGGGATGATACTAAAATACAATTAATACATGTAACTTGACCATAAATGATCAACATATTTATGGATAATCCAAACCTAATTAGTTTTGGATTGGATGTAAATTAAAATCTACTCAAGCCTAACAACAACGAAGCATGTAATTTTGCCACATAGGATCTCGAAGCATGCAAGTCTGTCACTTAGGCTCAACACTTTCCGAGTAAAGACAGTGAAAACGTTTTTTGGTCCCCAAAATATTCATTGAATAGAATGGACCATGTGACTCGTCACCACATATTTTTAATAATAGCATGACAATAATGATAAAACAACCAACACCAATAATTAGAGGCGATACAATATACATGAAGATTTGGTTAGTGTTTTTTATGAAGTACCAAAGTTGAAAAAAAAAAATAAAAAATGTCTACAAACATTGCAGGTACATCACCAAATTTGTATATCACCTGCAATATTTCAAGAGCCTGTGACAAAATCCATGTCCTTCATTCGAGAAACTGCTTAAAAGACATTGTTCAAGCTCAACCTCATCTCTTTTCGAAGTTTTCTCGGTACGTATGATGTGTTTTCTATTGTTCTTTATTTCTTTCGGGAGATGCCACGGTCTTGTTACGGAATCATGTCGGGGTTTGTAACCGTTAGATCAACTATTCCCAACAGTTACATGATGATCTAACGGTTATAAACCTCGATGGAATAATTCGTAACGGTAATGTAGTATTTCCTTATTCTTTCAATATATATATATATTTTTTCGAAACGTTTACTTAAGATAATTACATGTTCTTCGACTAGAGATGATCGAAATACAAGGCGACCGAAACAACTGTCGAGCAAATTCCGAGCCATGGCTTCTTCTCCATCATCATCACCATCGCCTTCTTCGCCTTCTAACCGATCACCCTCAATATTGTAATCAACTAAATAGACCCTTTTGGCAAAAATAAAAATAAAAGTATGAATTTGTCATATTATTTAGTTTGATGACTAAAAATGTAGGAAAAAATGGTTATTGGGGGTATTACTAAGTGTGATCCTACCAGCAGCTGGTCATAAAGGGGGGTTTCTGTTGGGCCTTAAAGGTTTGCTATATATTACCAACTTTTTTATTCTCTTCTATCTCATCACATGATATGTAAAAAATGTATAAATAAATGAATAATTAAATGGTGTTAATTGTAGTGAAAATCGACCAAGCGATGGAGACGGTGGAGAATGTGACGGAGGTTGTGGAGGATATAGCGGAGGAGGCGGAGAAGATAGCCGAGGAAGTCGAGGAGAAGCTTCCGGATGACTCGAAGTTGAAGGAGACGCTCGACTCGTTCGAGGATCTCACCAGAATGGCTGCTAAAGAAGCCAAAAGAGCTCAAGAAATTGTTCACCAGGTCATTATATATTCTCAACTCTATTCACTTATTCATCTTACCTGCCTATTGGAAATTTTTACCATCTTAGCGAGGTAGTTTTTATTTACTTATTTATTTATTTATTTTTGGGTGGTATATTATTAATCATTATCCTCCCAATGAAATCTGGAGATTTAATTTCAGGCTGGATATATGTTTTTTCATAAACTTTTTCAAAGGGGTTGAGAAAACAAAATTAAAATTTGTTTGTAGAAAAGTGCCAAAATAGCCATATTATTCTATTTTTGTATATTAGTGATCATTTTTCATAAAAAAATTTTATTGTCATTTTCCAACATGTAAATGAAAAAAACGTGGGGACAATAGGTTAGGTTGTCAACTAAAATGGCTGTTTCAGGACGCAAGATATATATACACCCTGTCCGGAAAATAACTAAATATATAGATTATCTTTTTTATAATATTATTTTTTTAATTTGTTTTTTTCAATTGATAGATATTCTCATTATCACAAACCAAAGTTCAAACAATCAACTGCAAACAACCATGGAAACATCGAGCAACTGGGAGAACCACACACATGTGATCTAGAAAATAAAACAAACAGAACGAAATACAAGAGGAAGACAGTTACAAACAACCGAAACCCTTACTCTTGTCCTAACTAGAGAGTACAGTAACTAAAAGAAAAGAAGAAAAAAAAGAACAACGAAGTTAAGTCCATAACCACCCTATTTTCCATATAAGTCAACCAGTCATGGCTGCATGCACTACAAAATAAATGTTATATTCCAACAGAAATTCCTATGGTAATATATTCCAATGGAAATTCCAACGGATATTCCAATGGAATAGCTTCCGTTGGAATAGTTCCAACAGAAATTCCAACGGAAATATTCCGTTGGAATGTATTTTTCGTTGGAATTTTAGATGGAATTTGATGATTCCAACGGCTATATTTCCAACGGTTTTTTACCGTAGGAATTTCCGTTGGAATATGCAAATTCCGTTGGAATTTTTTTTTTCACCCCCGTTGGAAAATCCACCGTTGGAATCGTCAAAATCCAACGGAAATTCCAATGGAAAACCTATTCCAACGGAATATTTTCGTTGAAATTTCCGTTGGAATCCATTGAAAAATTCCAACGGAAATAATAGTATGAAATATCCGTTGGAATTGCCGTTGGAATAATTCTTTTTAAATATATTTCCGTTGGAATTTCATCATTTTCTTGTAGTGATGGACTATTAGGCGAGCAGGTCTTTTAATTTTTTCAAACACCCAAAGGTTCCTGCATTTCTAAAGCCACCAAAGGATATAGGTGTACAATTGGAGTGTTGCCTCTGATGTGTCACTCCTATCAAGCTGACAGACCTGCCACCACCAAGTTTTGAATGATCCATGAGTCTGTGGTCCAGTCCAGTTGACCGGGGCTAGCTTCCACACCTGTTTAGCTTGGTGGCAATGAAAAAGAACATGTTCAATCGATTCCTCACCTTCTCCACAAATTGCACAGGTAACATCTATCTCCATTCCTCTAGCTCGCAGATTAAGGCCAACCGATAAGGCACCATTATAGCATTTCCAAATAAAATGTTTTATTAATTTCCCCAGAACTTTCAATTTCCAGCTCCTTTCACTAATTTTGGTGTCCAAAGCCATATCATTGCTTCACTGTGGTTGGTCAAGAAGAAGAAATTTCCTAGTGATAAGATGAGCATAAGTGGATTTAACCGAGAAATACCATTCTGATGCATGTTCCAAATCCATCTGTCAAGCTGATTATGATTGATAGTGGCTATACTGAGAACTGAGTCACTAATTTTAGAGGGAAAAGTACTACTTACTTTGTTTTCATGCCAACAGCTTCAATCTGAAGTAATGAAGTCCCTTACTCAATTAATATTCCTATTAATGCCCTCCAGGAGTGGAACTGACTTACCAATGTGGTTAGGGATCCACTATTGGTCCCATATCCTTGTGTTTGTTCCATCCATAATCTCCACTTGCATCCACTTTCCACAGTCCTTCAGAATTGAGAGCCAACTACTCCATAGCCATGTAGAATTATGTTTTATGTGGGTATCAAAAACAGAAGAATTAGGAAAATTTTTTATATTTTAAAACTCTACTAACCAGTGAGTCAGGCTGAGTCACCAATCTCCAGATTTGTTTGGCTATTAGGGCAACATTGAACATATGAATATCTTGAAAGCCTAGACCACCATGCTTTCTATTCAAAGTGAGTTTATCCGGCTCGATGAGGTGATCCAGTCGTACGGGTTCACTCTATGTCCGGATGAGCAACGTGTGTACAAGAAAATCAGTGGGAGCGCGGTGGTGTTTCTTGTGCTTTACGTAGATGACATACTTTTTATTGGAACCAGTAAGAAGGAGTTATCATATGTAAAGGTGTGGTTGTCTAAACAGTTCGATATGAAGGACTTAGGTGAAACAGGACACATTCTTGGTATTAGGGTCATTCGAGACAGTAAGAAGAGAATATTGTGCTTATCCAGTCTTCATACATAGATATTGTCTTGGCTAGAATCAACAGGCAGGATTCTAAGAAAAGTATATTGCCTTTCAGGAGTGGAATAAGTCTATCCAAAGAGATGTCTCCTAAGACGTCTCAAGAGATAGAAGACATGAAGACAGTTCCTTATACTTAGGCAGTAGGAAGTCTTATGCATGCTATGCTGTGTACGAGGACGAATATTAGCTATGCCGTTGGCATGGCAGCTTGATATCAAAGTAATTCGAGACGAGAACATTGGTGTGCGGCGAAACATATACTCAAGTACCTGAGAAGGACTAAGGAGTACATATTAATTTACCGTGCAGACAACTTGTTACCTCTGGGTTACAGTGATTCCGATTTCTAGACAGATAGGGACGAGAGTAAGTCAACCTCAGGTTATATGTTTATCTTGGGCGGTAGAGCCATTTCATGGAGAAGTGCTAAGCAGAAATGCATTGCAGACTCCACCATGGAAGCCGAGTACATAGCAACCTCAAAGGCTGCGAAAGAGGCAATATGGCTCAGAAACTTCTTAGTGGACTTAAGGTGATTTCGAGTTTGCCACGTTGTTTCACCGTGTACTGTGATAACATTAGAGTAGTAGCAAACTCAAGGGAACCACAAACACACAGAGCAAGTAAACACATAGAGCGCAAATACCATCTGATACGAGAAATAGTGGGCAGATGAGACGTTGATGTTGCCAAGATTGCATCAGAGGACAACCTAGCTGATCTTTCACGAAGAGTTTTCCAGGGAAGGTCTTCATCAAACATGGGGAAGGAATGAGAGTTAGGTGTATGGCGATAGGATCGACATAGGTCTTTTAAAATAACGGACTGATAAAACTACTTGTAAAAGCGAAACCTTTTAGTATAAGTGGGAGATTTTTTAGTGTTATATACTGAAAGCTTGGCTTTGGATGATATTACACTTTTACCCTTTATGAATGAGAATAATGTTAGATTAAACAAGTTATATGTTCTGTTTCTTTGCACTTAGATAGAATGGGTCGTCATTGGGCGAACCGAAGATCATTCGATCAGTTACTTGCGAAACAAGAATTGTGGTTCACAACCTAGATAGAAATAAACACCCCATCTGAATGGTTGTAGTGTCAACAATACAGTTTGTCTTGACTGATTAGTTGCGCTAGTACATTTATGTATTGAACAGGATCCCAGAGAGGAGAAGTTCGTTTTATACCGATCGTCGTAAACGAACTAGGCCTTGCTTAATTACTGCGTTCTCTTAACCCGTAAGATATTAAACAGACATATATATGCAGTATATATTATTTTGATTCACAACTAATGATGTCCCCGAAGTAATTTCATGAAGTATTATTATGCTAAACCCTGCAGGTAGATTAAATTCCGACATAATGATAATGTGATGAACGAGCGCTAACTTCGGAGAAATAATAATATATTAGTTAATTCTTGATTATCAGTAATTGATTAATTAATGAACATTATATCTTAAACATGGAGAGGTAATTCAGGTAATTATTATTGGAGTCTCAATTGTAATTTGGGCTAGGAAAATGGAGTGCAATAATATTATGTTAGTGGCCCATAATATTAATTACTTAATTTGAGGAGTGGGTCAAGCCCACAGTTAATCTATTAATTAAGAAACCCTATTCCGAATCTTCTAAGGGTCCCTACTGTAGCTCTATATATACATCATTAGGCCATGGAAAAGAGAATAATAGATCATAATTCTCCTACCTATGCAATATATCACACGCACGCACTCTCTCTCTCTCTCTCTCAAGTTTCTGTTCGAGCTTTATCTTCTTCTTGTTGCTCCACCGATACAAGTTGAAGAGGTGTAAGAGTAATACAGTAGAAGATCCTGAAGGTAATTGAGACATTGTGATCAACCCCAGATCCGATAGACCACGACCTAAAGTCCGCGATCGTCGACCCCGAGCAGCCAGACTACCGCCGAGATCCTGCCGGAGCAGACGCCCAAACCGCCGATAGCGACACCGCGACTCCTCGGCTATCCGATTACCACGCACGACCCGAACTGGCCAAAATTTTCCTTCTGTTCGTGTGATATTCCGGGTCAATCCGAATCTGCCAGATTTAGATAAAATTTTAAGTCGTAAGTTTCCTACGTCAAACCATTAGATCCGTTGCGCATAGATTTACGTTTGCTATTGAATTCGTCACTTGTACATAACGAGATCCTCATAGATCCCAACATTGATAGCTATGGGATTGAGGAAGATCTGGTTCTCTAAGATACTCCGAGGAAGAGCTAGAGTTATTTCAACTTTGTCCCCGCAAGCCTTCAGTTGCCCTCAACCATTCACCAAATTGGCCCTCTGTCAGGACATTAGCACTGACATCAGTCACCTTTGGTTACAACTCGTTTCAATGTGCCCAATTTTGCCACAACTGAAACATAGATTCACAAGCCGTTTATATTTGAAGATGACTGTGATTGATTGAGCTCCTAATCAAATTGAGGCACATCTCGGCAGGATTTCAGTAATATCAACTATGGCTAAGAGTTTGATCAACTTGCCGCCTTGAGATCATATGTTGATGACTAACACGTTGGATACAAATTTGAAAATTCTGCCTAATATTGAGCCCCACCTCAGATGTGAGCCAGTTCAACGGCACATGATGAACTTGTACCCAGGGGTTGAGTTAGTTGAAACATTTCTTTGAGCTCTTCAGCCCCTCCTTTCATTTTTTAAGAATCAGATATTGATTCTCAAATATCCAATTAGTACCTCCTGCTACTTTCGTGAGATCTTCTTGATTTTCAAATATTAACTAAAAGAAGTTAACCCCCAGTTCCCGTATCTCTAGAAAATTCTTAAGTCTCTAAATTTGACCCATGGCCTTTCTGACACCCACCAAATTAACACGTTTGTCGCCCACAGTCTTCCCAAAAAGGCTCTTTTGGCATTCCTCAATACTGGCTTTGACATCTTTATCACCAATACCGATGATCGAGTATCGACTGCTGAGAGAGAAAAAAGTCCTCAAGCGCTGTTCCACTTCATCCGTTGCGTTACTAGAAATCGAACCTTCATCATAACCCTAAAAATTACCAAACCCTAGCTTCAATTAGAGGGCAAAAGTCAGAAGTCCTCGCTGCGATTGGTAAAAATCTAGGAGAAAGAAAAATGTCCGAGCTCTCCTACAAGAGAAGGATCTCTCCGACGAGAGAAGAAGGCACCCCGGCAAAAGAAAAAGCTCTTATACGAGAGATTTTCAACTAAATAGATTATCAAGTAGTTAAAAGATATTGAATTACATAATATAAATGAGAAAAATTTCCTAGCTAGATTAAAATCATTTTTATATAATTTTGCCTATCTTCAAGTATGGCAATAATTGTGAAACTGCAAGAAACACATGGCAAATGGTGTTTTCAAGTCACCAACAAATTCTATTAAATGAGTTCTCCTGATCATCAATTACGTATGAATAATTGATTTTGACAACACACCAAAATTAACGATACATATGGATCGATAATCACTTTTTATCTTTGCAATGCATATTACACACAACTCATATATATTACATGCACATGCTTATGTCATCAAGAATATATACGAGTCAAAATACATTCTGCAGAATGATAATGTAAATATAACAAAAAAACAAACACTAACAAATGTCTTTTCATGTGATCACGCACAGGTAAAAGAGGTGGAGGAAGAGATAGAGGAAGCCCTCATTAAAGCCCATAAAGATCAACCCCCAAAATAGTTGGCAAAAACACTCATAAACACCAATATAAATCGACGGTTCAAAAAACAATCAATAAAATCCCATTGTGGACTTCTGCTTGATAGATTATCACTTAAACTATCAAATTGAACATTTTTTTAAATACACTATTTTCACATATTTAGTCAAAATATAGTATATATGCATACATTTTTCTAAGAAAAAGAAAAGAGAGAGAGAGGGGGAAGAGGAGTAGATAACATAAAATGACTCCTAAGAGATGAGTATGAATCATTTAACCCAATATTTCATAACCAAATCATTATGTTGAGCAGTGGACATTGCCTTAAAGATATTGCAAGAACAAGAAGTAAAGGCACCACAAAGACATTTAAAAATCGGCATGTAGGTCACATATTCGTCCCAAACATATTCAAAAGAGTTATAGTACTAGGTAATAGAGAGATTGCCATGATCTATTGTACTCAAAGGATTTTTCCAGTTGAAAAACACGACCAGTAGAAGGAGCATATCTAGATTTTAATTCTACCCAAACATCTTGAGCATATCTAGAGAGATTGTTCTGATCTATTGCTTTACCTATAGCATTTCTCTAAAATAAATGATGGAGGGAAAAGACTTTAAGGGCGTGTTTGTATAAAAAATATCCGCTCAAAATGAATTTTTCTTTTTGTTAACCATATTTAATCTTGAAACGAGTGATATAGTTAGTTGTTAGTTGGATGTTGATTTTATATTAAAATAATATTTAAAATAAAATAATTAAAGTTGATTTGATGTAAAAGTATGAGAGAGATGATATGAAATGAAAGTTAGTTAAAACTATGTGACTGGATGAATAATAAATTAAAGTGGATATGATGTGCTAGAATGATTGGTTGATATTATTTAATTATATTGATAATGTTAAGGATACGGAGGTTGAGTTAGATTTTGATTATGAATTGAGTAATGATTGAGCATTAGCCTACATTATTATTTTGTTTTTTTATTATTTTATTGTGTTTTAGTCTGGGTCGTTGGCCCCTGTGAGCCCGAGTGTCAAATTTATTATCTTATGGGGATCCGACACTCGAGTATTACCCTGTTGGGGTCTTTTTAGTTGTTTTAGTTGTGTTTTGTTGTGTTTGTTGGTTAGTTTAGTAGCGTTTCTTTATTCTAGCTTTGCTAGCCGGGATTCTAGGCGGTCTTCTGACATGTCCTCCCATTTTTTCAGCTGTTGGCTGTTGTGTATTCAGCCGTTGGCTGCTGTGTATTCGCACTTTTGTGCATTTTGATTTATAATATTATCTGTCGTTTCGGAAAAAAAAACAAGAGTTAACAAAGTCGAGATAAAAGTCTTGCAACATTAAAACCTAAGTTACAAATTAAAGTTGCAAGATGTGAATTAAACACTCGTATACAAAATCCAATGTTATGTTATGTTGAGCATAGTTTTGCAATTAATTTAACCGAGTAGCTGAAACCTCGAAGCGTCTCTAAAGGAGGACATTCGTAGCTTGTCTCACGACCAAGTTGTCAAACAAGGAAATAGAAATCAAATTCTAAAGATCCTAGCCAAGTTTAGTTGGGTTGAATTAAACTAATTTAATTTAATTGACTACGAGCAATGAAGAGCAATTAACTAAAGTTTACACATTTAGTAACCTTGGAGTCTGCAACACTTGAGCAAACAAAAACTTATAATCAAACAAGCGAATACTAAAATTCTATGACATTAAAAACGATCATTCAAAACATAAATGATCAAGCTTTTAACAAAGTCTTAATCTTTTAATGTTTAAAAAATACGTAATCGACTACTAAATTATCTTAGACTAACAATTTAAGCAAGAACAATTACTATACTTAGGAAAAACCCAACTTAACTCAAGCGAAATTCACCGAAAATCAAGTAAGTAAGCCGAGAAAAACTTACGAGATCTAGGGTCCTAAAATAGGTCTCCAAGTCCCTAGTTGTATTCATAAGTAGTAGCAAAAACAAAGTACACATCTTGACGGTAAAGCAGAACATTTAAAATCAAGTCTTGGAGCTCTCATAAGAGGAATTGTAAAATAGAGATAAGAAAAAAATCTAAGGAAATTACTAAAGATGAAAAAGTGGAAAGTGTTTTTGAAATGAAAATGACAATTGCTTTTATGACCAAGGGTACACACATTGAAAAAACACACATTAAATGATCGACACTCGCGACTCGAAGAGACGACTTTTGCAGACGAGTGTCCTCAGCGAGCTAAGCGATCTGCGCGATGTACTTACGTGCTTAAGAACCATCATCATCCGACAAGTGCTGGTGAATCTACTCGTGTTCATGTTGGTAGAAATTGGCTGGCGATTCCAGTCTTCGGCGAGCTGGGGTTTGTGATACTTGCGCCTTGGTGAAAGAGGGTTAGTGGGCGAGTGAACGTGAGCTTCCCAGGTGACGCTATTCACAATTCGTGAGACTGCAAGTATTCATCGTCGGGCGATTTTTGTGGCCCACACTGTGTCACAACTGGCGGGCGTGCAAGTCTCTGTATGCGAGTGAGACTTTTGGAAGTCTTTAACAGGAGAGTGCCCAGACATTGACCAACGAATTTAAACTCGGGCCGCTAATTGATAGTTGTTGAAATTTTTACTCGATGATGGTGATGCACTCTAAATTATCTTCTTCCTTCTCAAACCTGTAAAACACTGAAAAGTACCGAGAAGCTCAAAAATACAAAACCATAAACATAAAAATGAAAATTGATGGAAAAGAACAAAATGGACCGGAACAACACAAATAAAAGCCTAAAACTTGACCCAACTCATCACAAAATCAGATAAAAATAAGCACAAAAGCATACAATGCATGTTTTAACTTCCATTCATATTTTCAACAATCCCCCACATGAATGAAATTAAAACAAATAATGTTATGGTCCAACAGCTAAAATCTACATATGATAGGTAGGTGTTACCCTTTGAACCTTTTTTGTGAAAGTACATTAACTATATTGTCTGATCAGTAGATCGAGATGTCTTTGAACTGGTATATATTTTTTCGTAAATGATAAATATAGTTCACACAGGATTCTCGCTAACATACTCCAGTTCTCATTTGATATGTATATTGATGGCCTTGGACATAGCCTAGTTCTGTGAGAGGGTTTAAGGATTGAACCTCACACAATTCTCTTCGAAACGGCCCACTTCTCTGGCGGCCCACCGAGCTATACTCCAACATCTGTGAGCAAGAAACACAATATTTTTTTTTATATATAAATACTTTATATATAATAATACATATCTTTACTTGTGATGGTTATATGATTACAAGGTTTCTTTACATGTATAAACTTTCCATAAGGTGAATATTGACGATAAGAGGAGATATAGACAAGATTATGGGATCTGGACGTGTTTTGTGAAGATTGGAAGGATATCTACTAACGATATGATAAAGATTCAGTCAAATTTGGAGAATCCTGCATATAAAAAAAATGTCTTTTTACATCAGTTTTGGAAAGTCTGAAGATTGTCATACCATTGAAGAGTCATACTGATGGGAACATATTTCTTGAAAACAATTTGAAGATTTGGAGTGTCAAATAAATCTTTTCAACCAATATATATCTTTTATTATATGATCACCAACCTGGCGATAAGCAACTTATACATTATATTTTCGAAGAAGAGAACAGATTGAGTGTTCATGAATTTTTCTTTTATCTCCATAATTTGTGAATCAAAGTGATGGGTCTCTTCTCAGATCTAGAGTGAATCAATGGAAACAAACTCGGATATGAGATGAACTGATAGAAACGAGCTCAGATCTGCCTCAATCATCCTCGAACCGTTGCTGGACCGCGTGCACACCTGCAAGAACTCAACGCCGGAGGGGTTTCCGGCGTAGAGCCTCCGACGCTCAAGTCAGTATATAAAAGAGATGAAGAGAGCTGCTCTGAGAGAGCAGCAACAGTAATGGAGGAAAGTATAGAATGAATGGGAGTTAGGGTTTTGGGGTTACCTCAGCTCTTTTATATAGAAACAAAATATTAACCTGAAGTTCCCAAAATGCCCTGGCCGACTTACTGAAAATGTCCAAAATACCCTGGCCTGTTCGCATTCCGTCCATGTCCTAGTCAGCATCCAAATTTTTTCTTATCTTTAATAGCTTCCTTCTTATTCTTGACAACTTCCCTATGACATGTTGAAGTGTACCGGAATCGTTAGAGATCTATGAGCCTCTAGAAATCCTCAATCGACTCGGGATATCAACTTAAGTCGACTGGGTTATCTTCGATCATTGGTAGACCTTGATGCGGTTGTCCGTGTTTCTGGTGGGAGTCGACTTCTACTAGTCGACACATGGAAGTCGACTGAGAGACATGCCTGGGCCTTTATAGACCGGAGATATATTATGAGTCCGTAGAAGAAATCGACTTCGGGTAAATCGACTCGATAATATCTGAACCGTTATACGACAGTATGGCTATATCATCTAGTCCCCCCAAAAATTACTCGAAGCGATTCTAAGCTTAAGAGTAAATTTGTCGATTGAACCCTTATATAGGATTTCTACTCAGTCGATCTCCTTATTCCCAACCGTCTATATTTATCTCTCGGCTTGCGAGAAACTCTTTCGCTGTACTTAAGGATATTCTCACATTGATCGGATAAGCTTGGATTTCTTTTTGAATTTCAAAATTAAAAAAGGCTTAGAATCTGACAAAACATTTCTCTCTCCACCGCTTCGTACTCCGTGCATCATTTCGTCCGTTGGATCTGTCTTTAATCTAAGGGCTAGGGTTTCTTTACTCTCCTTATAAATTCCCCTCCCCTTTTTCTTCTCACACTTTCCGCACTCAGATTTTTCGAACTTCCTTTTTCTCTGGCAAATAAAACCTCCCACGTTCTCCGGTGTTCGCTTCATTTTCCGACGCTCTTCTCGGATTTCACAAGACTTCTTCAGCAATCATCATGTGTAAGTTCTTCTTTGTTTTTCTATTTAATGTTATGCGATTTTTTTCTTCTCTCTTTTTTTTTTAGCTTTTCTGGGCCATATGCTTGACATTCATAGATTCATTGAGCTTTCTGGGATTTTTAGACGACTTTCTGGGGATTTTTTATTGTTAGATCTTTAGTTGTAGATTTTCCATCTCTTCAAGTGTTTTCGTCCAGCAGCCGATTTGATGTGAAAAATCAATTCTTCTGCTTTTCTTTGATTATTCTCGAATTGATTTTCTCGCTTCGAGTCGACTGAATTAGGGATGGCTCACGAATTCTCCTCGGATTTTCTATTCCTTTGCACCTCTGTCGAGTCGGTTTGCTCGCTTCTTTTATGGACTTATATTCCTTGGAGTCGAATCGCGATTGCCATTACCTTCTTCAATTGATCGTCGTTCTCTCTATTTTCTAGATTCCGACTCTGCCCCTGTTTTCGACCCTGTATCTGGTTCCCTTGCCCGTGAAATCGACGATTATCCGGGTTCTGACTCCATTGAAATAATCGATGTTAGACAGAGTGCTAATCAAAATGTCTAGCCGGAGGGATCTGTTAATTCTAGTGCCTCGCCCTTCGGCATCGACTGGGATGTGTACAATCAGGCGCTACTATCGGGCACTCTCTTCGAGGACCCTGAAGCCCCTCATGCTCTCGGCTCTCCTCGACTTAGTTTAATCCCTCGAGGTATTTCTCTTAGGCTTTTAGAGATCTCTGTACAGAATAAGCCCTACACATTCATTAATAATGGCTCCTTCAATTGAGCCTGTGACTGTAGCAAGCTTCGTAGCAAAGTTGGCTGTTCTTTAACCCTTTTTGTTATGCTCCTGCAGCCGAAATCGACAACTTCAGAGAGTACAGTGGCCTTCCCTCCGACTGGGAAGTGGTTTCTCATTCACTCGAAGACGATTTCCGGCGTCCTCCTCGGGGTTGCTTCACCTTTTTTGTCGACCAAATAATGTCGGGATTGCGCTTCCCGATTCAACCTGAGCTACTATCGCTGAGCAACTTATTCGATATACCCATAAACCAATTTACCCCCATTTCTATCCGAATAATGGTGGCCTTCATAGTCGTTACCCGAATAGTTTTAGGTAACTTCATACCCGATTTTTTCCTTTACTGCTACGATTATAGGTTTAGCAAAGACACCCACTGTTTGGGTCGTCGCGTGGGTGTGTCTTTCCTGGATGACCTTTCTTCAAATATTACCAAATGGAAGAAGAAGTACTTCTTCATTCGACCTGCTCCTGGTCAATATCCTTTCTCGAACGAGTGGATTACCAGCAAGACCGAGCAGTGCAAGTGCCCCAAGTCCTCGCGATTCGCGGATATGTTGAAAGAATTGAATAAACATGTGTGGAGCGCCCGTCGACTAACTAAATATAGTTCTCTCCTGAATCATGTCGGAATTTGTGTTGACAAGAGTGCTCCTAATTGAGGATTCTTGTAAGGCCTTCGTTGTTTTAGTTTCCCCTGACCTACTATTCGCTTATCTTGATGCCCCCTTACCTCCTTATGATGTGATCATATCAGTATCTAATTATTGTTGTTGTTTTTCTTATCGACAGTGAATGCACTCGAGCGATTCGAAAAGAAGAAGGCCGAGGCGGCCACCAAATCTGCTGCTCATCCTGCTCCTCTTCAGATGCCTGAGGAAGGCTCGGGCTCTAGTGCTCATGCTGTGGCAGTCGAGACGATTGCCGCCAAGAGATCTAAAGTTTTGCTTCCTTCGGCTTCCCAGCCGATCCAACCGTCGGGTCCTCATTCGTGCAAAAGGCCCCAGGACCAGAGGGACACGACTCCTGTTCTCGACTCCCCAAAACGCCAGAAGAGGAAAGAGCCACTGGTCGAGAAGGACGCGGGGCAGTCGTCTCCTGTGAAGGTGCAGCCTGTAACTCTGCAACAACCTTTCCGGCTCTACGACAACCCCGATCCTCTTCAAATTCTCAACTATCTCCAGTCGACCATTCCCGAGGATGACCGGGTCCGGACCAATGGCAACCCCTACTATCGGGCCCGCTATGCGGCTCGGCTCATCCCTCGGGTAAGTTTGATCTCGCGCTTTCTTCTCTTTTTTCCTCTTTTTATTATTTTTTTTGTATTATGTCGACTTCTTGTTATCTAGTTTGCTTGCTTTCTTCTCAGCTTCTTGCCTGCATTATCCCTTCCATGATTGAAGAAGCGACTTCTCCCGATAACAACATCAAGATCCTAGGGGAGAAGTATGAGGCTAAGTGCAAGGAGCTTGAGGCGAAGGAGGAAGAGCTTGAAGCCCCCAATGCCGTCATTGCCAAGCTTCGATCTGATAAGGAGGCGGCCGTCTGGAAGGCCGAGAAGCTAAGAGCCGACCTGGTCAAGGCCAACGACGAGGTCATGGTCGAGAGGGAGAATGGGATTCAAGAGGGCCACAGGACTTTCTTGAAATCTCCAACTGGTGCCGTTTTTCTCGAACACTACCGCAAGGTCGTGGTTGAGGCTTTCTGTAACTCGTCCGATTTTCTTGACGAGCTAGTTCCCACGGCGGTCCAATACTTCGACTTTGCCTGTGACACGTGGGAACAAGCCATGGCTCAGCCCGACTTCCCCGGGAAAATCGACCGGGATACAGTGAAGAAGACTCTTCCAGATCCTGTCAGTTTCTAGGGCGGCGAGGCCCTCCCGCCTGGTCGTGAATGGTGGACTGGCCTCGAGGCCAAGGCTATTTATGCTGCCGAGCTCTCATCCCAACTCGAGATTCCTCCATCTCCCTTGGCCGGTCCGGTTGAACTACTCGAGCCAAGCAGGGCTAATTATGAAGAACCGGTCGACGAGGAGATAGAGGTCGAGCGGCCTGGCACAGAGCCGATCGGGGGGGAGATGCCGGGACTGAGCCGATGGTCGATGCAGGTGAAGATGCTGCTGAAAAATTAACTGCCGACTCTCAAAAAATTTAGAAACTAGATTGTGATAATTTATTTATTTATTTTTTTGGTGTTGTTGGTCTCGACCTATATCAGTCATCCTTTGTAAAGGTCGGGACAGCCTTGGCATGTAATCGGCTTTTTGAATGCAATATCCATTTCTCTTTTATTCCCGTGATTGTTTACGCTTTGCATTCTTTATTTTCTACTTTTAGTTGTTATGATGTACTCTCGTCAATGTTTCTCTCGATCGTCCTGAGCTTCTTTGAGTATGTTGTCTTGACCTGTTATATCGTGTCTTTCGTCCCATCGTGTCTTCCTATATCTTCTCCCAACCCTTCGTGCGAGCTGTTCGAAGTCGAGCAACTGTTTTATCAGCTTCATAGCTGTTGAACAAAGTTTTTCGAGTCGTCTTCTCCCAACCCTTTGTGCGAGCTGGTCGAAGTCGAGCAACTGTTTTAACAGCTTCATAGCTGTTGAACAAAGTTTTTCGAGTCGTCTTCTCCCAACCCTTCGTGCAAGCTGGTCGAAGTCGAGCAACTGTTTTAACAGCTTCATAGCTGTTGAACAAAGTTTTTCGAGTCGTCTTCTCCAACCCTTTGTACGAGCTGGTCGAAGTCGAGCAACTGTTTTAACAGCTTCTTAGTTGTTGAACAAAGTTTTTCGAGTCGTCTTCTCCCAACCCTTTGTGCGAGCTGGTCAAAGTCGAGCAACTGTTTTAACAGCTTCATAGTTGTTGAACAAAGTTTTTCGAGTCGTCTTCTACCAACCCTTTGTGCGAGCTGGTCGAAGTCGAGCAACTGTTTTAACAGCTTCATAGCTGTGGTGTTTGAACGATTTTGCCATTACTAGGGTTAATCGGCTATATAGCCGTTTTGAAAAATTCAACTAATTCCAGCAATCATATAGAGATCGATGTGTTGCATCTTCTCGACTTGGGACATCCGATTTACCTTGGCCCCTATCATGTCTCGCTATTAATGACTATCTTTTCAAGATAAGTCTGGTACTGACATTCTTTTTGAATTTCGAATTTCAAAAATTCCTATCAGTGACGCGCGTCCCCTCAATCGCTGACTCTTCGTATTCCGTGCTTCATCAGGATCGTTGGTTTCCTTGTTGATCTGACGGCTAAAATTTATCTTTATCACATATAAATATTATTCAACCTCTTCTCTAAACACTTTTTTTCTTCTCTGAATTTTCCGATCTTAAAACTCCTCTGCATCTCCGGCGATCTAGCGTTCTCTGTTTTACTGGCGACTTCCTCCCGCAGTTCCAGCGTCCAAACCAACCTTCCAGGCCGTCATGAGTAACATGGGTAAGTATTTACTGGTTTAATTTCCAACTTTTATCGATTCGCTTTTTCTTTTTATTTTTCTGGGTTTCTGGGTTTTTTCTGCACTTTTTATGTTTTCGTGTTCTTCAAGATTTTCTTGCGAATTTTGTGTTGAATCCTTTGTGCGTATGCGTTGTTTTGATTAGTTGTTAGCGTATAGTCGGTTTTTAGCGTGATACCCGCTTATCGATTTTTATTATGTCGACTTTTGTCGACTCACCCGCTCTTTCTCCTTCTGTCACGTCCTCGAGTTGGCTTTATGTCGGCTCGCCGGTATGTCTTCATCGAATCATAACATATTACTTTTTTGTTCTTTTGTACCTTTGTCGACCCTGATAAGTCGATTGTACTTTGTTTGATTTTATTTCGTGATGACTGATCTTCGCTCTCGATTCTTTTTTCTTCTAGCTTCCCATTCCGACTCCTCTCCCGATACGCTTGACAAACTGATCGATAGGGGCCTCGACCAATCTGACTCAAGCTCAGTTGAGATAGTCGGCTATAGAATGGTTAACGTCTCTCCTCATTCTTCTTCATCGCCTGCTTCTACCCCGAAGGTCGACTGGGCTGAATACGATCAAGCACTGTTAGATGGTGGCTTAGTAGAGATCCCAAAAACCCCTCGGGGAGATTCTCCTCGCCTCGATTTAATTCCCCTAGGTATTCCCATTAGATTTCTAGATATCCCTATATATAGCACGAGTCCTGTACCTATACCAATAATTACTCCTCTCATTGATCCTCGGGAGGTTGTATCGATAGCATGTCCTCTGCCAAATTGGCCGTTCTTAACCCTTTTTCCTATGCCTCTGCTGTACAAGTCGAGGGTTTTAAACAGTTTAGTGGGCTTCCTTTCGATTGGGAGTTGGTCGCTCCGGGTCCCGACAGCGATCTCACTCTCCCTCCGCAGGGTTGTCATACTTTCTTCGTCGACCAAGTCGTCTTTGGTCTTCGTTTTCCTATCCAAGTCAAGCTCTTGGAGATTAGCGCTCTGTACAGTATCCCAACAAACCAATTTTCCCCAAACGCTCTTTGTATCATGATAGCATTTATTGTTGTTTCTCGTATAGTCCTTCGTTTTTTTTCTGCCGAGTTTTTCCATAATTGTTATAGTTACCGACTCCAAAAGGGCGCTCATTGATTGGTTCGCCGTCCCAGCATCACCTTTCTTGACGACCTCTCTTCGAACATTACAGAGTGGAAGTCGAAATTCGTTTATATCTGTCCTCCCCTCGGTGCTTATCCTCGTGTAAATAATTGGATAACCACGAAAGTTAAGCAAAAGAAACACGTTCGATCCGAGAATTTCGAAAAGCTCTTGGAAGAACTTAATAAACACAGTTATAGTGCCCGTCGAATAATAAGGGATCGTGATCTGGTCAATCACGCTCAGATCGTTATTTACGAGGATCTCCCTCGTCTCGATGACCCCCGTAAGCTGTTTTAACCTCCTTTTTTTTTTGAGTCGATTTTTTGTTTCGTGCTTTATTCTTTCAACTATGATTATTTGTTTTGTTTCAGTTAAAGCACTCAAGCGTTTGAGGTAAAAAAGAAGGCGGCCGGTCAACCGGCTAGTGGGTCTGCCCCTCCTCCGCCTGGTGGATCTGGGTCGAAATCAATCCCTAGTGTGGCTAGGCGACATAAAACCTCGGGTTCCGGTGCTCGTAAGAGGCCGCAAGACGACCGTGCCCTCACCTTGATCTCTGACGATCCAAAACGTCGTAAAGTCGACAAGGGCAAGGAGAAGGTTCCTGAAAAGAATGACGTCACTTACAAGGATGTGCTGGTCAAAATGCCGTCTCGGCTCTGGAATCATCCAGAGCCGCATAGGGTGGCTAGATACCTCAACTCTCTCCTTCCTGAGGCAGACAAGGCCCGCGCCGAGGGGAATGATTATGAGCGCTCCTGTTATGCTACCCAATGCCTCACTCGGGTACTTATCTTTTGCTCAACTTTAGCGTATTTGTTTGTCATTGCTTTTCTTATTTATCCTTCTCTTTTTTTTTGTAGTTCTTAGCGGCTATACTTCCCGGCCTTGAGGCGGGAACTAAGGCCCCTTCCTCCTCTACTAAGGCCCTTGAGGATGAAAGCGAGGCCCAACGTAAGCTAATCGACAAACTAAAAGAAGAATTGGAGGCCTCAAAGGCTCTTGTCGACAAGCTAAGGGCCGACAAGGCTGTGGCTCGACATGAAAATGAGCAGCTCAAGGCTGACCTCGAGAAGGCCCGAGAGGAGGTCGTGTTCGAGAGGGATATCAGGACTGTGCAGGGCCGAAAATCATTCCTAAAGTCTGCTGCGGGCTCCCTCTTCGTCGAGACCTACCGCAAAGAGGTTGTCAAGGCCTTCTGCAACTTTCCTGAGTTTCTCGACAGGCTTTGCCCTGCCGCCATTCAGTATTTCGACCATACCTTCGATGCATGGGAAGCGGTGGTGACGGGGTCTGAGTTTGCTAGGAAACTCGACCGCGAGGCGATGAGGCGGACGCTCCCCGACCCCGATGGTTATGATAGTGACACATCCCTTCCAGATGATTACCCATGGTGGTCTGGCCTCGAGGCCAAGGTCATTCATGTCGCCACGCTCTCTTCTCAACTGGAGGCCCCTCCCACTCCTTCGATCGATCCGACTGGATTACCTTATTCGAGTGGGACTAATCTTGAGGGAGAGGTCCAAGAGAACTATGCCGACGCCTAGAGTTGTCTTGAGGCTGTCGCCTTTTATTTTTCAGGGCTTTGCTTTTGCTTTTTCTTATTGTCGTTCTCGACCTATTTTCAAATTGTAAAGGTCGAGACGATTCTCTTCTTGTAATGAACTTATCATGAATAATATTCTATTTTCACTGTATTTTATCGTTTTCCTTTTGCTCTTGAATTGTCATAGATGTTTAGCAATTAAGGGGGGCTTTCTTTGTTTTCGAGATCTTGAATGTATTCTTATTGTTTAAATCGACTTTGTAGTCGTAGGCTACGTAGCCTTGTCGAGATTCCACTCGAGTTACAACTTCATAGTTGTTTGAATCGACTTCGTAGTCGTAGGCTTCGTAGCCTTTTCGAGATTCCACTCGAGTTACAACTTCGTAGTTGTTTGAATCGACTTCGTAGTCGTAGCCTTGTCGAGATTCCACTCGAGTTACAACTTCGTAGTTGTTTGAATCGACTTCGTAGTCATAGGCTTCGTATTCTTGTCGAGATTCCCCTCGAGTTACAACTTCGTAGTTGTTTGAATCGACTTCATAGTCGTAGGCTTCGTAGCCTTGTCGAGATTCCACTCGAGTTACAACTTCGTAGTTGTTTGGAGAGACTTGGTATTTTAGTAATTATAAAGAGTTCGATATGAAAATGTAAAAAGGACACAATTGAAGCATAAACTTGAATTTCATTACATTACTGAATTTGATTGAGCTTTGTTCAGTACAAAAGAGTTTTAAAACATTGCCTTAAGCATGAAAACGCTTGAGATGGATCACATGCCAAGATCGCAGCAACTGTCGTCCTTCGCCATCCTCGAGTTCATACGCACCTCTCTCAAGCACCCTTGTGATGGTGTAAGGTCCTTCCCAGTTAGCTTCGAGTTTTCCGACATGTTTGAGAGCGTCTGATCGTTTTAGGACGAGATCGCCCACCTGAAATCATCTAGTTCGGACTTTTTTGTCGAAGGCAGCACGTATTTTTTGTTTATACTCCATGGATCGCACCCAAGCTTCCTCTCGCCCCTACTCTATCATGTCGAGGGCTTCCTCAATCATCTCCTCATTCTTCTTCTCCTCGTAGAATGTCGTCCTATGAGAATCCAAGCCGACTTCGATAGGCAAGAGTACATCCATTCCGTAAACTATGTGAAATGGCGACTGGCCTGTTGAACTTCTTGGAGTCGTCCTATAAGCCCACAGGACTGTTGTCAACTCGTCGACCCAAGCGCCTGATGCTTTCTCCAACCTCTTCTTCAGCCCTTGGAGAATGGTTCAATTGGTCACCTCGACTAGACCATTGGCTTGGGGGTGTGCACCCGAAGCAAATCTTTGCTTTATCCCCATGTCGAGGCACCATGCTTGAATTCGCCTCCCCTGAAACTGAGTCCCATTATAAGAAATTAGCACTTTCAGAACTCCAAATCGACAGCAGATGTTGTTGAACAAGAATTGAATCATTTTCTCCTCTGTGATTTTCGCCGATGGTTCTGCTTCGACCCATTTGCTAAATAAGTCGACAGCGACCACTAAGAACTTCTTCTGTCCTGTTTCTGTTGGCAATTGGCCTACCAAGTCGATTCCCCATTGCGCGAAGGGGACTGGGGTGCTGATGGTCGTCATGTATTCAGCAGGGATATGAGTGATTTGCCCATGACGTTGACATTTCTCGCACTTCTGGACCAGTTGTTCCGCCATTGCTCGCATTTTGGGCCAATAATATCCTGCTCGCATGGCTTTTCCCGCCAAGGCTCGTGATCCTAGATGTGCTCCACAACATCCTTCATGTATTTCTTTTAAGACATGAGTTCCTTCGTCTTCAGAGACGCATCGCAAGTGGGGCCCAACCAAAGATTTTTTTGAATATGACGCCATTGACTTCGAAATATTTGCTTAGGTATCGAGCGACCCTTTCTGCCTCCTGCTTATCTCCCATAGGTACTCGATCATGTAGGAGTTCGCAAATCGGCTTTCTCCAGTCGTCATTTTCTTCGACTTCCATCGTCTCGCCCAACACGCTTCCTTCCAAATGCATGGTGGCGATAGAACTCCCCATCTTTCCATCATTCGAGCTCGCAATTCTCGCGAGCCAATCCGCTCCATTGTTCTCTTCTCGAGGGATTTGTGTTAGCTCAAACTTCTCTAGGCCCTGAACAAGACTTTGGATTTCCTCAACATATTTCATCATCCGATCTTCCTTGATCTCGCAACTTTCCAACACTTGTCCAACAACAAGTTGTGAGTCGGAATGTGCCACAATTTATGTCGCTCCTCCACCGATTGCGAGTTGGATTCCTTTGATTAGCGCCTCGTATTCGGCTTCGTTATTTGAGGCCTTAAATCCCATTCTAATGGCAAAGTCGCGTTGTTCACCCTCGGGTGACACGAGGACGACTCCCAGACCAGACCCTTTAGCTGACGAGGACCCGTCGACGTGCACGACCCATTTCTTTTCTTCTCCCTTGGTGCCTTCTTGGATAAAATCCGCTAAGGCTTGGGCTTTTATGGCGCGTCTTGGCTCGTACTTGATGGAGTATTCGCTCAACTCGACCGCCCACTTTACGAGCCGACCTGATACCGTAGGTCGACCCAGTGTTTCTCCCAACAGGAAATTTGTCCTCGCTACTACCACATGATTCATAAAATATGGCCTTAATTTTCTAGCCGTTATTACCAGTGTCAGGGCGGCTTTCTCGACTTCAGAGTATCTCGTCTCCGCACCCTGGAGAACTCGGCTGGTATAATAGATTGGCTGTTGGACACCTCCTTCTTCTTGCAATAACACTGAACTCAACGACACCGATCCCACATATATATATAGCACCAACTCGTCACCGGGCTCAGGTTTCGTCAGCAAAGGTAGCTCGGCCAAAAACTTTTTCCATTTCTCGAAGGCCATTTGTGCCTCGTCACTCCACAAGAAGGTCGACTTCTTTTTGAGCAATTTGAAGAATGAGAAGCTTTTCTCTGCGGCTCGAGCAATGAAACTGCTTAGTCCCGTGATCCTTCCTGTCAAGACTTGCACATCTCTTATATTTCTTGGTGGGGCCATGTCGAGTATGGCTTTCACCTTTTTTCCTGTTTACTTCAATCCCTCGCTCAGTGACGATATATCCCAAAAATCGACTTGCCTTTACTCCAAAGGCACACTTGCTTGGGTTCAACTTTATCCCAAACGCCCTAAGGGTTTTAAATGTTTCCCTTAAGTCGTCTGGGTGTGAAGTTGAGGACTTGCTTTTTACCAAGATATCGTCCACATATACTTCAATATTTCGTCTGATCTGAGATTTGAACATACGATCCATCAATCGTTGGTAGGTTGCTCCTGCATTCTTAAGTCCGAAGGGCATGACGACATAGCAATATGTCCCTTTGCTCGTCACAAAACTCACCTTACTCTGGTCCTCAGGGGCCAACGGAATCTGATGATATCCCTGAGATGCATCCATCATACTTAGCACTTCGCACCCAGCCGTGGAGTCGACTAGCTGATCAATTCGTGGTAAGAGATAATGATCTTTGGGGCACGCCAAGTTTAAGTCACGAAAATCGATGCACATGCGCCATTTGTTTAGTGTCTTCCTTACCATCACCGTGTTGGATATCCACTCGGGGAATTGGATTTCTTTGACATGCCCCGCCCGCAGCAACTTATCCACCTCGATCTCAATGGCCTTGTCGATTTCTCCACCATGGTGTCTAAGTCGCTGTTTAACTGGTTTTCTGAGGGGGTCGACATTGAGTTTATACTCCATAATGGTGGGGTCAATCCCCGTAAGCTCCTCAGGGGTAAAAGCGAAAATATCCCTAAACTCCCTCAGTAGTGCGATAAGTTGGTTTCGCAATTCGTCCTCCAGATCTTTCCCGACCTTAGTGGTCTGTTCTTCAGTTTGTCCAATTTGTATTTCCATTAACTCCCCGTGTGGTTCAAGATCGCTACTCCTTGGCCTCTTCTCGCTCGACATTGGCTTCTTTCCTTCTCTTACCTCCGCTCGCTGGTTTGCCTTTACTGCTATTTGATAACAGGTCATTGATAGCTTATGATCTCCTCGGGCCTCCCCTACTCTATTCCCAACGGGGAACTTTAGCTTCATATGGTAGGTCGACACCACTGCTTGGAATGCGTTGAGCGCCGACCTGCCCAGAATCACATTATAAGCCGACTCGACATCGACTACAACGAACCGCACCATTTTTACTTTCCTCAAGTCGTCTTCCCCTATGACGACGGAGAGCGTGGTTTCTCCTAGGGGTGCGACTTCTGATCCATTGAAACCAAAGTGTGATGTATGCAGAGGCACAAGCTCGATGTCGAGTTCCATCCGTTTGAGACAGTCATAAAAGATCACATTCACCGAACTTCCTGTATCGACAAAGATTCTCTGTACTTCGTAGCCCGATACTTGGGCGGTTATCATCAAGGCATCATTGTGAGGCCTTTCGACCTCTCCTATGTCTGCTGGGCCAAAATTCATCATTGGGCCTCCCTCTTCGACTTGTTGTATCTCGACCTTAGAGTGCCTCCCTCGGGCATATGCTTTTCTTGCCCGATTCGAGTCTCCATCAGTTGGTCCACCTAAAATCATATGAATTACTCCCTTTTTTGGGGGAAGCTCCTCCTTCTCGGGTGACCTCGCCCTCTTACGAGGGCTCTTGCTCCTCTCCCTCTTTCGGGCCGTCCTCTCGCGATCCTTGTATATGAATTCTTTCAAATAGCCCGCTTTTATCAACCTCTCGATCTCGTCTTTGAGGTGTCTACAATCGTCAGTATTGTGCCCATAATCTTTGTGAAATCGACAATAGCTTTTAGGTCTTATCGGTCCGTCATTCCTCGTTCTGGGCCATCTCACCACATTGTCACGAATCTCCCTCTCCATGACCTCAAGAATCCTGGCTTGGGGAACTGCCAGGGGGGTGTACTGTACTGAGCAGGCCTCCAGTTCCTAGGTTGCCCTTCTCTTTCTGCTCGTGGGGACCCCTTTTTCTCCCCAATCGAGGGATTCTTCCTCTCTCTCCTCTCGTCCCAAGAGTCTGTTTTGATTACTTTCGTTGTTTGTAAGAAATCGGCTTCTGCTTCCTCGACATTCATGTATTTCGCACATCTCCCCAGCACTTCATCTTACGTTCTACCCGGGTGTTTTGCCAAAGAATTCCTACACAAGCCTGGTAGTAGCCCTCGAGTCAAACCTCCTGCCTTTATCTCTTCCGACGCCCTGGGCACCTCGACGCATGACTTCGTGTATCTCGCCACATGATCTCGCAGTGACTCACCTTCTTTCTGTTGCATGCCCTTCAGAGTTAGATATGACTTCTCCTGTGGTCTAACACTTGCAAATTGATTGAGAAAACTTGAACTGAATCCATCGAAATCCTTGATGGCCCCTGGGGGAAGCTGATGGAACCAATCCTGGGTAGATCCCCTCAAGGTAGTCAAGAAGGCTCAACACTGTACCAGATTGTTATAACGATGGAGCACTGCCATGTTCTCGAAAATCCTCATGTGTCGAGACGAATCGGTCGACCCGTCATAACTTATGTTAAGGTCACGAAAGCCTTGGGGTAAGTCGGCGTCGAGGATGTGCTGCGAGAATGGGTGTCCCCTCGAACTGCCAGTTTTTCGCCCCTCGACTCGGGCTTGTAAATCGCGGACTTGGTTAACAGTCCTAATGGAGGATGCCTCTTCCTCCGCCCTCATGTTCGGCCTCTCATTGGAATGTGCTTGTTGCTCGCGCTCGACATTCGGCTCGACCAGGGGCTGCTCGACCCTGGGCTATTCGACCCTGGGCTGTTCGACCTGAGCCTGCTTCAGTTGAGCTGCCACTGCTTCCGCTATCATCATTTGCATTTCTCCTCTCGTCATCGTCACTGTTTGCTCCTCGACGTGATGCCATACCAGTGCCTGCTCCAGCCTTTCCTGAATCTGCTTTCCCCCACGTCGAGGCATCTCCGTTGACTCCCTTCCTTCACTTGGATTGGGGTTTTGACTTGCTCCTGCTGAGGTCAGCACCGGTACCTTCACTCCGGGTGGTGTAATGGGCGTTTCTCTACCCAGACTCACTCCTGGATGGGGAAGTCCTCCATACGGTGGGAACCCCAACACCTCCATCACCGGAGGTCTAGGGGCGGAGAGGGAGGGCGATCTCCTATCCGTCCAAGACCCCCTGAACTCCTCATTCAAGTTTCTCTGTAAACCCTTCTTCTCGGTCATCAGAGACAGATCAGAACTAGGTGTAAAACTCTTAATTCCTTCAAGAACTCTTCACAGACGGCGCCAAAATGATGGGTCTCTTCTCAGATCTAGAGTGAATCAATGAAAACAAACTCGGATCTGAGATGAACCGATAGAAACGAGCTCAGATCTGCCTCAATCGTCCTCGAACCGTCGCTGGACCGCGTGCACACCTGCAAGAACTCAACGCCGGAGGGGTTTGCAGCGTAGAGCCTCCGACGCTCAAGTCAGTATATGAAAGAGATGAAGAGAGCTGCTCTGAGAGAGCAGCAACAGTAATGGAGGAAAGTATAGAATGAATGGGAGTTAGGGTTTTGGGGTTACCTCAGCTCCTTTATATAGAAACAAAACATTTACCTGAAGTTCCCAAAATGCCCTGGCCGACTTACTGGAAATGTTCAAAATATCCTGGTCGGTTCGCATTCCGTCCATCTCCTAGTCAGCATCCAGATTCCTTCTTATCCTTATAGCTTCCTTCTTATTCTTGACAGCTTCCCTATGACATGTTGAAGTGTACCGGAATCGTCAGAGATCTATGAGCCTCGAGAAATCCTCAGTCGACTCGGGATATCAACTCGAGTCGACTGGGTTATCTTCGATCATTGGTAGACCTTGATGCGCCTGTCCGTCTTTCTGGTGGGAGTCGACTTCTACTAGTCGACACATGGAAGTCGACTGAGAGACATGCCTGGGCCCTTATAGACCGGAGATATTATGAGTCCGTAGAAGAAATCGACTTTGGGTAAATCGACTCGATAATATCTGAACCATTATACGACAGTATGGCTATATCACAAAGCTTACAAAAGTGTGCTTTTATCCTACATATGTTCAGAGCCTAGTTTATTTTATAATTGTTGAACATTTAAGTGTTGTCTAACTTAGGAAAGATCCAAGAGAGGATTGTAAGCAGAGCCGATCCTAAAAATTATTAGGCCCTGGGCCACGTAATAAAAAATGCCCCAATACCTTTTTTTTCTGAAAATAAAATAATACATTTTGGAAAATACCAACTACAATCCAACATTCTTTTTATTATAAACATAAAATTATAATTTATAGAATATTACAATCTCTTCGACAAAGCTAAAAAGCAAATACAATCTAATAGAAAACTTATCACGCCTATAAAAGATAATGTCTTAACAAAGATTGTATTTAAATATTATTTGTATAAAAAAAAATAAAATTACAACCTATAAAACATTACATTCTCTCGACAAAGATAAAAACAAGTAAAATTTATAACCAAAAGAATCACTAAGCTTTAAAATCTAAAGAAACAACTAATTAACAAATAATGTTCTGAAAAAGCAACAACTAATTATTAATTAAACCACTCAAACTATTTAAACTTATGCTTCAAATTTCTTTACTGTTAGTGCTTTATGTTTACCTTCGATGGATGGCTACATTGTGAGGAAAGCCGAAAGTGGCTGCGTGCGTCCTAGCAGATGGCGCCGACAATAATGACATTAGGCCAGGTTGTTGTCGGCGAGCCGGGCGACGCCGACGAGGTATGTGGCGAGCGGGTAGCAGATTTTCATCGGCGACGAGGCCAAATTCCAGAACTATGCAAAATGGCTAATGACTGACTCTGTGGATCAAGCCTCAAGGGACAATTTTTTCAGAAATAAAAAAAGTATTCAATTGAAATTTGAAGGTGAATATGAAAAATAAAGATTATAATCTATAAAACTAATCGTTAGAATTTTGGAAATGAGAGAGATATGAGGAAGATGATAATTCGAAACCTTGAAGAAAGAAGAATTAGAAGTTGGACGAACTGCTGGTGTTTGCCGTTTGGGAAGAGGAATTCTCAAGATTTGGGGCACTTTTTTTTTAAGATTGGGAAGAAAATAAATCGGCCAACAAGATAAATTAATGGCAACATTAAATAGGATAAATTAAAGGCTACATTATTAAAGAGTAAAAAAAGAGTGAGAGATTTGGTGCACATTTACACATATAACTAACAATACATAAAATATATATAATATAACTATAGTGGGCCTGGCACATGGTGCCTCTTCTTTTGTTTGGGCGCCGGGCTGTAGCCCAGGCTGCCCTGGCCTAGGTCTAAAGTAAAAGAACACGTGCAGAAAGAAACATCCCAAAGTTTCTTGTTCCAATATTTGTTGGTAATCGCGAATTGTAGGCACCTTTTCAATTTTTTTTTTATCTTTTTTTATCTTTTTTTTTTTGGCACAACGGAAGAGGCTAAGCGCCTAAAGAGTTAATGGTTCGAGGATAAGTCATGCCAATAAGATCGTGTTGTAGCCAGTGACGAGTACTCGACCCATCAATACTCGGGGATTGTTATGGTTTTTACGGTAGCCAATGTACACATTCTACTGGTTGGGGAAAAAGAGTAGAATGATGGATGCTCACAAGATTGAAATAATATATATCATCATAACGAAATTATTGTATCATCATGTTATAGCAACTAAGAGCGTGCTTATCAATTTTTTACTTTTTTTTTGTTGTTAACTAATGTTAATTTTTAAAAACTTTTTATATTTACTTGTTAGGGGGATTTTAACTTTGTATTAATAATATGAAATACAATGATTAAAATTGATTTGATGTAAAAATAGAAGATAAGTGATTGTAAGTGATAAATATTAAAATTATGTGAGTGGATGAATAGCAAAATAAAATTGGTATTATGTGTATAGAGCTGTCAAAACGGGCTTAAGCCCGCGGGCCTGCCTGCCCCGACCGCCAAAAGGGCGGGTTGGGCCGGGATTTTCTTGGCCCGCTGGGGAGAGGACTTAAACGAGCCGAGGCGAGGCAAGGCGGGCTAGCACGCGGACTGGCCTGTCAATTATTAAGAAAGAAAAAAAATAATAAGAGACCAAATGTTGGTATATTTCTCTTCTCTTAACTCCTCTCCTCATTTTCCAGTCGACCCCTAACTTCAAAATTTGGGCCGAATGACTTCAACATATCAGCCCACTACCAACTATAATACAGAAGATTCAAGGCCAATTTACACGTATCCTATCAGATTTAAAAATAAAGAACTAACTAAGGAGGAGTAGGAAAGAAATAAGGGAGTATGATTTTATCATCCAATGTGATTTAGACTTTCGTAGTACTGGTTCGCTAGCTGTGACGATAAGAGTTGAAGGCTTAGCTCGTCTTTCCTTTCTGCTCTTGGCCAATACTCTTGACTTCACTGCGCTGCGCTTCGTTCGTTGGGTCAAAAGGATAAAGGCGTTTACAAAATCAATAATGCGATTTAAAATGGGAATAACGTGGGAAATCTAAGTGGGGAAGGAGTACCTAGAAAACTTGACTAGTCGTAGGTTAGCCTAAGGACCTACATCAGAGGAATGAATGGGAAGCTACTGTTAAGAAGCATGAAGTCTTCATTTGCCTAGGTGGGATTATGAAGCATTTACCTACGATTAAGAGTAAATAATTAGCAACCCAACGAATTGACTGTCAATTATTTGTGAATATACGATCTCATATGTTACCAAATGAAGACGGTTTCTGTTCTGTTTTTGTGGAATTCGTGATCCACAAAAAAAGGAATAAAACAGATTTTGTCTTGAGCATTCCGTTTTTTCATGGACAAAACAAATAAAACTTCAAACCTGGCATAAGAAATCATCGCCGATTTAGAATAGAACCATTTTCAAAAATTTAAAAGGTAAAAATTTTTCAAATCTAGCAGAACAAAAACATCGAGGATTAAGAATGTAAACATATTTCAAAATTTAATCATTCATCACAGTGGTGAGTGGAATAAGAAGACACGGTAGTAGACGCATATACCGAACATATACCTGACTGATGATAAAATTGTTTCGCATTATGTTTTGACCTCTAGAATTTCCCACATACGCCGCATATACAGAACATAAACTGAACATATACCCGACTGATGATAAAATTGTTTCGCATTATGTTTTGACTTTTGACCTCTAGAATTTCCCATATACACCGCATATACTGAACATATACCAAACTGAGAATCACCGCTAGAACATATACCCATATTTGCTCATCCTTGAATTCATCGATCAAACTTTCTTCTGAATCATATCCTGCGGTTTGGGATTCATATTTACCTCGATAATCTGAATCCTCCGTTTCTTCTACTTCAGTCGCATTGGGGATCTTTCTTTTTGGATGTCTCTAGGCTTGTTTCGGTCGAAATTCTACATGGTCCGACTAAAAGTAGTCGGAATCGGGGTTGGAGTTCTTGGTTTTAGCCATGAATTTCGGTCTTAGGGTTTGTAGTTTCTTTGAGGGAGGCGTCTGTTCCAAATGTGGGAAAGAGAGAATTAATTAGGATATGTGGGAGAGAGAGGATTAATTAGGCGTCTGTTCCAAACATTCTCGTAAATTCACAAATAAAATTACATTGAATGTTAATTTTACAACAGTTTTTGTTTTAATAGTAAGCGTGTAAATAAAATGGTGAGGTGTCGAGCCTCGCATAATTTCCTCAATATTCAAGGAGTTGTGACTACACCCCAAATACAAAAGCCCAAATCTACTAACCCATTGAATAACTTGTCGACAGTGCAAAAATGGAATCTCACGAGTCACAACCCACAAGTAAATCTCCTTATCAGTGTAACCATTATTGCCAAAACTCATAAAGCTTACAATGGGCGGCAGCTTTGCCGACAACGTATCTCCCTCTCGTGCGCCCTCCGTCTTCGCCCTCAGCTCGTGGATCTTCGGCGCTTCATCGATTCAGAAATTCGTAGGCTTTGGATTTTTTTTATTGGTATCTCTTTTGTCAAAGGGCTTTTTTTTTGGGTGATAGAGTGATGATGTTGTATTAATTTGTGGCTAATTCAGAAATTCTGTAGTGCCTGGGTTTGGAGTTGGGACGGTAGGTTAGACTTTAAAATTGCGGGTTTTATTCAATTTATCTATAATTAAATTAATTTTTTTTTGTTAATAAAAGAAAAAAAAGTGGCAGGCCAATCCCGCCAAACACGCGGCCCGAGGCAGGGGCGGGTTGGGACTGTATTTACTAGGACCGTCAGTATGGCGGGCCAGCTCGCTCCGCCTCGCCAATTGGTGGGCCACGACGGTCAGCCCCTCCGACTCGTTTTGACAACGCTAAATGTGTAAGAATGATTGATTGATATGATTTAGTTATATTGATAATATTTAAGATACTCAGGTTGAGTTAAAGTTGAATTAGATTTTTAACGTGGATTGAATATGTATATGAGATAATTTTTAAGCAAAACATACTAATGACATGATTGGTATGAGGGAATGACATGATAATAGAATGTCCATTTCCTTACTCATTCCTATTCCCTTGATTAGTATATTTTTTGAAAGTAATGACCATTCCAAGGAGAATTGCAAATTTCATCTCCATGGATTTAGCCATTCCATAACAAATACAAGATTTTACTCATTCTCATATATGTAAGAATTAATTTCTTAAGAAATAAAATTAACAAATAATAATAATAAATAAATATATAATATATAGAATAAATTATGATTAAATTATATTAAATAAAATAATTCCAAATTATAAATTTCAAATAAAAAATTTTAAAACTTATTTTTATTTATTGTTCATATTTTAATTAGATATATGAAATACTTATACAACAACAACAAGTCGTTAAATCTCACTAAGTGGGGTCGACTATATGGATTGCATGTCGCCGGCTCAGCATCGTGCTCGATCAAAACACACATCAACATTCAAATTTAAATATTTAAAATAATTTTTATTATTTTCTTCTATTTTTTCTTAGGTCTACATCCCACTTTTGATTTGCGTTCTTAATTATAATGTTTCTAAGTCTCTTCTACGTACATGCCCAAACCATATTATATAAAAATAAAACTAAAAAAGCATTTATATATGTTTTAAAAAGATATAATTTTATTTTTATAAATCATATTGTAGCGCCCCATTTGTTCTGGATTTAATTTTAGATATTTAATTATTTTATGTGTCCGGATTAATTATTTCGTGCTCGATTATTTAATTTATGCGTGATTATATGCTCGTATTTGCTTAGGTGTATTTATTTTCGAGCCGATTAATTAAATTATTTTCGAACCGAATATTGAACCAGGTCGGGTCATTAAATTAATTTCATGCGCTAAGTAATCAGACCCCGAAGCCAACTCGCGCCCTCGGCCCACGTGACTCCCACAGCCCGCGCGTATCCGCAGCCGCGCCCGACCCGTCGCCCTTCCCCTTTTTCATGCATGGCACCATTTTTGAATTTGAAATTCAAACATGTAACCAACCCTATCCTATTAGTTCAGCCCTTATCCCCCTTTTTAGCCTTTGACCAAGATTTAAATTGTAGGAGGTTACAAAATTTAATGGAGACATTAAAAAGGGAAGACCCCCTACATTCCCTCACTCTCTCCATATCTCTCGGCTCTCTTTCCTCTCCCTCTCCTCTCTTGCATTTTCAGAGCTCCCTCCTCTCTCATTTTTCTTGCCGTAACTTACCAAATAAACCCCCGAGCTCGCCCGCCCTCGTTTCGTACCCCCGGCCACCCGCGGCTACCATCTAGCACGCCCCGCGTGCGCGCCACCGCCAGCGAGCGACCACTGCAAGCCCTCCTCGGCCATCTCTCGCGCATCTGACACCATTTCCAACATTCGAAGGACAACTCATTCGACGTGCGAGCCGCCGGACGATTTCTCCGCCCAAAGGATCAAACCGAGTCTCAACCGCGCCTCATTCGTCATTACCCTTTGGTGTTTGGTAAATTTTGCTAAACTTCAATATTATCATGTGTTATTATAGGTCAATTTGCTGAATATGTGAATTTCATGAATTATTTGATGTAGTATGATAAAATATGATCAATTTTGTATTTTGTTACTTTGGATCTTAGGGTTTAAATATGAAACCTTTAGAATTTGAATTAAACTCGTGGTTAGCTCTTGGATTATGAAACATTTTTGTGTCCTGAGCACAATAATTTTGACCTTGTGAAATTTTGATTTATATTTTTCAAGTTATAAATTTTTTAAGTTCATGTGTCTGCTGAAATTTGTTAAATGCATGATAAATCGTATTTTTATCCAAAAATTCTGAATTTTGGATATGTTTATCTCCATATGTGCTTTGATCTCGTGTTATATTTTCATAATTTTTGGAGTTCTTTTGCTTAGTTAAATGTTTAATGGTTCAAAACTGCAGAAACTTGATAAATTCATGATAAATCGAGATCTTGATGTAAATGCATGAAACTCGGTAATTATGCTTATTTTATGTTTTATTTGATGTGATAAACATTACAGAAATATTTGGGTTCATTTTGTTAGGTTTTTGTTAGAATCGTGTTTTTGGCTGAAACTTGCAAAAATTTTCATAAATCACATGTTCAGTGTTTATACTTGAAATTTTTATATGTTGTTCCCAGCATATTGTAGCTACTTGTGTAAAATTTCTAAGTCCTGAATCATCCATTTGGTCAGTCAATAAATTTATGCTCGTTTTTGCTGAAAATTTGTATTAATTTTATAAAATCACATGCTTAAGTGATAGGGCTGAAACTTAGAGCATGATTGGATATAAAAATTTCTCAAAAAAAATTCAAACATTTTTAACTCAACCACTTTTTTAACTCAACTTTAACTCAACCCACTATTATCAATATTATCAATATAATTAAATAATATCAATCAATCATTCTTACACACAACATCAACCTTAATTCACTATTCATCTACTCACATAAATTTAACTAACTATCACATCACATTTTCTCTCTTACTTTTACATCAATTTAATTTTAATTATTTTATTTTAAATATTATTTTATTATATCCTCTAACAACTAACCATACCTACTTTTTCAAATTTAACCAACCCAAATCAAAACAAAAACAAATTTATATCCAAGCATGCACTTAGTAGTTTTGCAATGCTCAGTAAGTTCTATTATGTATTCAAATCTTAGATCAAAACTCGTTCGTTAGCCTGGTGATCTCGAATATGTGATTTACTTGTCTTATTCTGCAAAAACTAGCTTATTATGTTTAAGTATGAAATTTATGTGATCTTTCATAAATGTTGTTCCATGGTAATGTTTGATATGTACTTGTTATTTTGGAGTTGAACCGTTGGGTGGATTTTGAGGTAGCCCGATTATTACCCGGTTCTCGAACATTTTCCCGAACTGTTTACCCCAGTTGACCCTCTTTGACTTTTGGTTGACTTGGTCAACCCCTAATTGACTTTTATTTTACTTTCTCATACTTGGTTCCGAGTCAAGTCAAATGTTCCATAACTCCACGAGAATCTTCCACGAGCCACTTAATCAATGAGTTTCGACTAAGTCTGTGTAATCGTTGGATTGATTGTAATCGAGAGGCTATCTTGAATTCGTGTAGGTGTTTTGAGGTGTTAACCTCACCACTTATTCGAGCCTCGTACTTGTGAATTGTCGCTGCTTTCAGGTGGGTACAGTTGTTGTATCTATATTTATCGCACTTGTTATTTCGTATAAATGTTCGTCTCGATAGTTGTTGTATGCGTAAGAACCCTAGTCTAAGTGTCCCGCTGTTAGTGTCTTTGATGAATGCATAAGCAGTGAGAGGTCACCTGCCCGTTGTATCCGGGAGGACGCCCTGATCCTT
>CACSLK010027833.1:5759119-5778446 GCA_902706635.1 Striga hermonthica
TAAAGTTGAGTTAAATTTTGAGTTGAAATAAAAGTGAGTAAATTAACTCATAAACAATCAAGCCATTTTCTTCATTTCACGAATGTATATTGTGGCGCAGAATTACAGAGAATGAATCAATCATCTAAACCTAGTAGCTATGGGATATTTATATCAAGCAATACATCCAATAAGATAGGACACTTGACATGATCATATTGTAGCTGAGATGATGATCCTATGGTTGCCTTTGGTGTAGGTATGCAGCTGCCACTTGTACTGTGCTCATTCAAATTATGCAAAAGGACAAGGTGATGATCACATGCAGAGCTCGTGCCTCCTCCACGCATAAGTTCATTTAAATTTTATGCTGTAAAATCTCTTTTTTACTGCTTGGTAAAGCTGTTACTTCTAACACTCCCCCGCAATTCGAGCCAGGTTGAGAAATCACATTCAACTTCTCTCTCAACTTGGTGAAGGATTGTTCATTCAATGCATTAGTCAAAATATCTGCTATTTAAAATTGAGTAGGCACATGTCTAACTTCAAGGTCTTTGGCTGCAACCTTCTTCCTTACAAAGTGATAATCCAGTTCAACATGCTTAGTTCTTCCATGCAGCACTGGATTAGAGGCCATAGCAATGGCGCTGAGATTATCTATCCACACAACTGGCTTTGCTTGTTCTGAAACTTGAAGCTCATTAAACAAACTTTTTATCCAGACAATTTCAAAAGTTATATGTGCATGACTCTTGTACTCAACTTCTGCACTAGATCTTGAAACTGAACTTTGCTTTCTTGAACTCCAAGACACCAAGCTTCCTCCAACATAAACACAAAAACCACTTGTAGATCTTCTATCATCCAAGTCAGCTGCCCAATCTGAATCACAAAAGCCAACTATATTGAGATTATCAATCTTAGGAATCCTCAAACCAAGAGATGTGCTTCCTGCCACATATTTCAGAATCCTTTTTATTTTTTTCCAATGCTCATCATTAGAATTAGACATGTATTGGCTGACTTTGTTAACAAAGAAAGCTATCTCAGGTCTGGTGATGGTGAGATATTGCAATCTTCCCACCATTCTTCTGTACATGGTAGCATCCACACTAGCATCTGACTGATTTTTCTTGAGAATGCAGCTTGTGGACATTGGTGTTTTGGAACTCTTAGCATTGTACATAGAAATCCTGGACAATAGATCTTGAGCATACCTATCTTAAGACAAAAACATCCCCTTTTCAGACCTATACATCTTTATTCCCAGAAAGTGATGAATCTCACCCAGATCCTTTAAGAAGAAGCTTGCACTGAGTTGTGAGATAACTTGTTCAACCTCTTGTGTGCTGCTCCCTGTGACTAATATATCATCCACATAGATTAAAATTAACACCATTGACTGAGCAGACTTTCTGAAGAACAAAGAATTATCAGCTTGAGAGCTACTAAAGTTCATCTTGTTCAAAGTGTCCTTTACCTTAAGAAACCAAGCTCTTGAGGCTTGCTTTACACCATAAATAGCTTTCTTTAACCTGCACACCTTCTTGGGATATGCTTTGTTGTAGAAATCAGGAGGCTGCATCATATATATCTCTCTTCAGAAAGTTCCCCATTGAGGAAGGCATTGTTTATGTCCAACTGCCTCACTTTCCAGTTATGTTGGACTGCAAGAGTAAGAATAATCTTGATTGTAGAGTGTTTTACCATAGGATTAAAGGTTTCCCAAAAGTCAAATCCAGCTACTTGTGAATATCCTTGAGCAACTAGTCTTACTTTGTACCTGAAAATGGTTCCATCAGAGTTCTACTTAAGTTTGAAAATCCATCTGCACCCAACAATATTCCTATTTATAGGTGGATCTGTGAGAACCCAAGTGCCATTGTCAACCAGAGCCTTTAACTCTAATGTCATGGCATTCTTCCAAGGGATTGAAAGCAAGGCCTCATCAAGATTAATTGGTTCTCTTTCTTGGATATCCATCACAAGAGCCCTGGGCTTGAAAACCCCTGCTTTGGCTCTTGTAGTCATGTGATGCCTATTAGACACTCTCAATGATCTTGTTGAAGAAGGTTTTGGAGTATCATTCATCTCAGTAGGTAAATCCACAACTAAAGGAATTGTACTATGAAAAATTGTGGTTAAGAGGTGATCTGTTTGGTGAGTTGGTGGTTTCTAGTGTAAGGTTTTGAGAGGCATTTTCTGTTTGTGAAGGAGGGTCTTTGTTTTGGACAACATGAGGGTTATTGATGAACTGAGGTTGTAAGATATAAGGGTCAACATGTTGAGCATTGGTGTTTTTGTTATGGGGGTATACATTCTCATCAATTAGGTCATGCCTTTATAATGACTTTACCAGAGGGCAGTAGAATTTTGTACCCTTTGTGAGAGTTACTAAATCCTATGAAAGTTCCACCAACAGACCTAGGCTCAAGTTTATGTTTATTAAAATGTCTCAATAATGGAAAACCAAGACATCCAAAGGTTTTAAACCTGCTGAAATTAGGTTGATGGTTGTAGAGGACTTCAAAGGGGGTCTTGAACTTCAAGGACTTTGTTCGTAATCTGTTTATGATATAGAAAGAGGTAGAAAAGGCATCATCTCAAAATTTTAAGGGTAAAGAGGCTTGATTAAGAAAGGAAAGTCCCATTTAAGTGAGGTGTCTATGTTTCCTCTCAGCTGTTCCATTTTGTTGAGGTGCGTGAGGACATAAAATCCTATGAACAATGCCATTGGCTTGCAATAAGGGTGTAAGAGATCTATATTCACCTCCCCAATAACTCTGAAGGATTTTAATCTTATGTCACAACTGTGTCTCAGTCATGTTTTTGAAATGAAGGAAGACATCATGAACTTCTGATTTAAGTTTCAAAAAATAGATCCAGGAGAATTTGGTGTATTGATCTACAAAGATGACATAATAAACATGACCATTTCTGGACTTTATGGGAGAAGGACCCCATAAGTCTGAGTGAACCAATTAAAGGGTAGCATTGTATTGAGTTTCTGAATCAGTGAGATGTAATCTATGAATTTTTGACACAACACAAATAGAGCACAAACCATTCACTTCATTATTTTCAAAAGTTTGGTTACAAGATTTCCGAACTTTCTTGACAATGTCAAGATTACAATGACCAAGCCTTTTGTGCAACAAATCTAAGGTGGACTGATTCTTAAACTAATAAAGAAAACTGAAGGAAAATGTTGGCGTTTGCTGCTGGCTTTTGAGTGATGTGGGGCTAGATTTGAAAGCTCAAACTTGTAAAGTCCTTGATTAAGATCCCCTTGGAGTAGAACCTCCTGAGTAACTTGGTCCTTCACAAAACAATGAAAGGGATGAAATTCAAAGTATACATTATTATCCAAGGCAAACTTAGACACACTTAAAAGGTTTTTGGTGACACTAGGAACATGCAGGAGATCTTTTAAGAAAAAAGATTTTGTTTGAATGATAGGTTTTCAGATGAGATTTACCTATGTGAGAGATGTTTTCTCCTGAACCATTCCCCATATGAAGTTTGCTACCTCCTCCATATTTAGTGGCAATGCTCAAGTTGGTGAAGTCATTGGTAACAGGGTTAGTTGCACCACTATCAGGATACCGTTGATTTGTTTCATTTGAAGATTCTGATGGAGTGAAGTGTTGGATTACCATGTTGGCTGAATGACCATTAAACCCTCTTGTTGAATTCTCAGGAGCAGTACGCATGTAGCCACTGTCATACCTGTACCAACATCTTTCTGCAGTGTGACCTCCTACTCCACAAACTTGGCACTGGATTTTTCCTCTTGAGAATCTTTCTCCTCTGCCTCTATTTGGACCTCTTCTTCCTCTTCTTCTGAAATATTGGTTGAAGGGAGCTCTTCCACCTCTGTTTTGTGGTCCACCTCTTGGGAAGTTTTAAGTCATCACTTCATTGGCCATAGGATATGAGCCATCATTGTTCACTTGAGGAGTGCTGAGGCCCATTTATTCTAATCTTGACTCAAAGCTGAGAAGCAGGGCTTGTAGATCAACAATGGACCATGGTTCAATTCTTGAGGATAAAGTTACCATGATAGGATTGTACTCCTGCCCAAGACCACTGATAAGATGCATGATTTGATCCTTTTCTGACACCACATGTCCAGCTGCATCTAAGGCATCAAACAAAGCCTTCATCTTACATATATACTGTTTCATGGTCAAAGATCCTTTCTTGAGACCCTGGATTTTCATCTGCATAACTCTAACTAGTGACTGGCTACTGAAGTTCTTTTGAAGTGCAGACCAAATCTCTTTGGATGAACCCAAACCAACCATCAAAGGAAGAATACTGTGACCCAAAGAAGATAGAATCCATGAGTCTAAAAGGTGATCTTGCCTTTGTCAAGTGATGTAGTCAAGATTCTGTGTGATGGGGTCATTTGGATCTGTAATCAGGTACCTCTGAGGTTGTTGGATGGTTCCATCAATGAAGCCTTCTAGCCCATAGTCCTTGATAGCCATTTCCACTTGTTGTTTCCAGATGAGGAAGTTTCCATCATCAAGCTTTACAGTCACCAGTTGGTTGTTTGGTGAGATGAGCTGCAGTGAGCTAGTGTGTGGTGGATTCATGGTTGAGCTGCTTTCGAACATTTTTTTTTTTTTTTTTTGATGAAGCAATGGAAAGAAAAAGATCAGAGTCAGGTATAAACCTGCTCTGATACCATGTTAAAAATCATGGTAAACAAAGATATACAGAGAGAAGAAAACATGATGAATTCCTAACTTTCTTCATTTCATGAATGTATATTGCGGCGCAGAATTACAAAGAATGAATCAATCATCTAACCCTAGTAGCTATGAGATATTTATATCAAGCAATACATCCAATAAGATAGGGACACTTGTCATGATCATATTGCAGCTGAGATGATGATCCTGTGGTTGCCTTTGGTGTAGGTATGCAACTGTCACTTTTGTATTGTGCTCATTCAAATTATGCAAAAGGACAAGATGATGATCACATGCAAAGCTTGTGCCTACTCCATACAGGGGTAAGTTCATTTTACTTTTATGCTGTAAAATCTCCTTCTTATTGCTTGGTAAATCTGTTACTTCTAACACATCCTTAATTGATGTGTTTTGCAATAAAATCAGACAAATAGACTTCAAATAAAAAGATGTTTCATTTCAAATTTAAATTTAAACATTAAAATTTCTTATCATTTTGTTACATTAAAATCCTGAATGAATTGTTTGCCATAAAATCAAACAAAATAACAATTGCATAGAATTCATGTAAAAACATGTCTCATTTAAAATTTAAATTTTTAAATTCCTTGTCATTTTGTTACATTTTAGGATGATCTGTTTCCCATAACATCGGACGGAGTTAATAATTGCATAGAATTCAAGTATAATTACGAATTTATATCAAGGATGTTTAATAAATGTATAGTATTTCAAAGATGTTTATTTATTATAAAAAACATTCTGAAAAACATTTGTACATATTTTGTAAAATGTTTGTACAAAATGTTTTACTTTAAATTTATTTACATAACTTAAATTAATTACATTAATGAAACATATTAACATATGTTAAATATTTTAATTACATAGAACAAAAAGAAGAAGAAGACTACATTTATAACCTGTATAAATAATAATAATGACGTTATATTACAATAAAATTTGTATAATAATAATGACATTATATTACAATAAATTTTGTTATAAGAGGAACAAGATTACGTAAAATTATTATTTTTCTTATAACAAGGAATAAATATATATAATAAAATCAAATTTGTATTATTATAAACATGTGAGCTAGATAATATATCAATCAATTTACGGGCTAGCGCTACCAGACTCAGGTTTAATGTCCCGACAAAAAAAATAAAGTTGATGAAATGACGTAAAAAAATAGATGATCAAACTCTATCATTTTTTAAGCTTGAACGGACAAGCCTATGGTCCAATCATTTAATATCTCACGTGAATCGCACGAGCTACTTAACGGACAAACTCTTTGGAAATGACCCATTTAATACTTCTGTTCTGTGCATCGCACGGACTATGTACTAGTAATATGTAAAATGTCGTCACAATATTGACATTGTGTCAATATTGTGACGACATTTTACATATAGAGACAAACATTATCGCCATTAAAAATGATTATTTTTGTAAACCAACTATTAATAAGGATTTCACCTTCATTTTCAACTCAGATATTAATAAGTGTAAAATAAATTAAAAACGTGATTAGAGTGTTGACTCATTATATGTTTTCTGTTTTTGGGCTATTACAATTTGTAGAAAGCTGGTCATAATGAGAGCCCATGATAAGCAACCATATTTTGTACCTAGTCCTGGACTATTTGATGCATGTAAAAAAGTAAAATCCAGCATAGAAAAATGAATGATAGGAAGTCTAAAAGTCACATATAATTTAGCTATCAAAAACCGATCAAGAAAAGCTGTTTAATTAGTATCTATCTATCAATGTTGCTATAAAGGACCATCATCGCACTTAGTTTAGATTTGTTGGAAAATAACAGTTATTATTGTAGGACTTATGAACTATGATTACACTATAACTCGATACTAAATAAAAGGTCAACTAATTACAATTTAATTAGTATCTATCTATATATATAGGACCATCATCGCACTTGGTTTAAATTTGTTGGAAAATAATAGTTATTATTGTAGGACTTATGAACTATGATTACACTATAACTCGATACTGAATAAAAGTTCAACTAATTTTGTAAGATGTTAAAATAATCATTTGTGAGTTGTTCAGCATCATTTATATAAGAAAAATAGGTCAAGTTTATAAGTCTAATGGGTTACTCCTCATTCCACCAATTGGTTTTGGGATATAACCTTACTTGAGCTTTCATCAAGGCTTTCTCTGTTTTAGTGCGCTTCACGTGCGTGGGACCGCACTTGTTTTTCCCCCGTTTCTTACATGGTATCAGAGTCGGTTTTATTAGAACCGTGCGATGACTGTTCGTTCCATTTTTGTTAGTGTTTTTCGTGTCCGTTTCATCTTTATTTTTCCCCATTCTAGGTATTTTTCTTTGGTTCTTGGTCCATTTTGAGTCTTGCCGTGCTTTTCCTTTTCTTGTTCGTTTTTGGTCTTTTTGTTTCTTTTTTCCGGTTTTTCGTGTGTTTCTTGTCGGTGGTGATGTGCAGGATGAGCTGCTCGATGAATGGTCATGCGAGGACTACTATATAGATGGATGAGTTGGGGTCGAGTAGAAACTACTATATAGATGGATGAGTTGGTTTCGAGTAGAAGAAGACGGAATTCAATTCCGAATCCGGATGCGTGCATACGAGGCCGAAAACCGTCACCTTGCCAGAAAAAAGCCTTCACCGCGGCCCGCGACGATGCTTCCGCGGCCGCGGAAACAAATATGCCAGTGCCCAGTTTTATTCGCAGCGGCCCGCGACACTTCCTTCACCGCGGCCGCAGCGAACAAAGTTGCAGAAAAGACCAAGTTTCAGTCAGGAATTCCCGCGGCCTCGGGGGATGCTCACGGCCGCGGAGGCTCTTCGCCGCGGCCCGCGAGATGCTCCGCGGCCCGCGGAGGCCGCGACGTCCAGAAAAATATAAGCAGTTTTTTTTTTTTTTTATCGTTCTTCATTATGTTTTAACTAGGTTTTGGACATATTTTTCGTACTTTTGAATTCCAGAACACTTTTCTCTTAGTTTTTCGTTGGATTTTGATCTTGGATAGTGAAAACTTGAAGGCTCGTCTTCTGGATTTAGATTACTCGTTGTTTTTCCAACATTGGATTCCTTTTAATTGTAAGCTTCTATTCCTTTTTATTCATGAAATCTATGGCTTTTCTTAATATGGATGTTTATGTTGAGATTGCTATGAGTAGCTAAATTCTCTAGCTAGGGTTAGGGGATTGTCGTTCCAGTTCAATTCCGTTTAAATGCTTGATAGTTGCTCAATCTTTCCGAGTTGTGCTTAACCTAGGATTTAGATGCTAGATCACCATCTTAATCTAATTAATCGATTTTGAAACTGAAAGGGGAGAAATCGTTTGATCTAGGCTCGTTAAGAATAGGCTTGTTCGGTAACGTATTGTCTATGTGATAATTGATTCGTAATGATTTGTTTATGTTTATTCTCTTGTTTCGTGAGATATTGAGAATGAATCTCTAGATGAGCTAGTTTTTCGAGTCATTTAGTCGAGTAATTGATTGTTCGTTAAATGTATTGAGAACCGGAAGCGATATCCCCGATACCCTAGCCTCTTTATTACTATTTGAATTTGTGTTCGGAGTCGTGAAGTTGATATAATTAGCATAATTTTCATACTTCGTAGTTGATAGAATCAAACCAAATCAATCTGAGTAGAGTGTTAGGATTATTTTCTCTTTTCGTGAGTGAATATTCGCACAATTTAATCCGGCCAACCTTCCTTGAGAGACGACCCGGTGTTCGAATCCTTTGATTTGACTCCGGTACAAATACTTACAACAAAATTGGTGCCGTTGCCGGGGAGGGTTTAGGACTTTAATTGTGTGCCTATTTGTTTTTTTAAGTGTTTCTCTTCGTTTTATTTTGCTTAGTTTATTAGTTCTTGATTTTTGGTTATTTGTTTTCTTTAGTTTTTCTTCTTTGTTTATCTGGTGCTCGTGACGGTTTCTTGTCTTTGTGTATGCGTACCAGGAGTGGACGCGTACTATCTCCTATCGATAAACCGTTCAACGAGAGCCTGAAAGAGCTATTGGAAGAGCTTACTCTCGAATCACACGAAGGGGATGATCATTCTCTGAAATCTTCCGAAGGCAGCAACTTCGACATGGGTGAACAACATCAACAAGCTCCTCGTAACACCCTCCAAAACTTAGCCCAACCGGTTATCGGGCCAGTCACTTCATGCATTCGTTTGCCGGATGTTGCATGAAATTACGAGCTCAAAATGATTCACTACAACCAGCTGCCGACATTCCACGGGCTCCACAGCAAGGACCCGCTCAACTTCATCCGGGAATTTTACAATGTCCTCAACACTTTCCCTCTCAGTGGGCTTAATGACGAGCAGTTGAAGATAAGGTGCTTTCTTGAGACACTGAATGACTGGGCCAAGGCCTGGTTCATGACGCTTGCACCTAGCTCTCTCACCACTTGGACCGAGGTGTACTTAAAGTTCATTGGGAGGTATTACTCTCATCAAAAGACCCAGGAACTTCGGTCACAGATCGTCTCATTTTCTCAACTACCGAATGAGTCTCTTCATGAGGCTTGAGAGCGGTTCAAGGATCTCCAGCGGTAGTGCCCCCATCACAATCTCTCTCCGGGGCTACTCATGAACTGCTTCTACGATTCCCTCCACCAAAACTTGCAGTATATGGTCGACAATGCGGCAAGAGGTGATATTCGAGCAAGGACAACCGAGGAGATGTTTGAAATTTTTGAGACGATGAGTACGAACTCGTCGCAGAAGAGCACTCGAGGCAAGAGAGCGATAGTGAATGAGGTTGGAGCAGGCCATGACTTGGTGGCCCAACAGCTAGCTGAGCTTACTGAGCAGATGAGGTTGCTTACCTCACGAGGATCTCAACCGGTTAATACCTTTGCCATTGACACATGTGGGGCATGTGGAGTCCCAGGGCATAGGTCCAAAATATGCCCCTCATCATTCGAGCAGGATTCTGGAGAGCAGTATGCGGATGTCAGTGCTTTACAGGGATACTAGAACCGGCCAGACAATGACCCATATTCAAACACGTACAACCCCGAATGGCGAAATCACCCCGCTTTCTCATTGTCAAACAACTCGAACACCCTTCAGCCTCCCCGTCCGAACTTCATGCAGCAGCAACCTCGACCCAACTTTTTGCCCCGTCCAAACTACCAGCCACAACAACAGCAGAGAGGACTAGAGGCCGGGATGCAAGCACCGGGAGCAGGGCCGAGCTCAACCCTCCAAGGCAATGTTGCCAAAATCCTTCAATTTATGGCGAACAGTGAGCAGCGAGATGTCAATCATGAGGCCTCAATCAAGCGCATTGAGACACAGTTAGGCCAACTGGCCGTCGGGTCGGTACCATTGAGACTGAGATGAAAAAAGGGAAGTTGCCTAGCCAGCTCGAGCAAGCTAAATCTATCACCGTACTCAGAAGCGGGAAGGAAGTGGACAACAAGGTGCATATGCTCGAGCCCGAGGATCAGGAGATCCATCCAGAAAAGCACAAGGAAGCAGTGCCCAGGCAGGCGACAGACGAGTCGGTGCTACATAAGTCGCCGAATCCATATAAGCTGCGCATTCCCTTTCCGGAACGACTTAGGAACGAGAAGCAAGAGAAGCAGTTCCGGGATCTTTTTAGCATGCTTTCTAAGGTGAACATCAACTTGCCACTCCTCGATGTAATTAAGAATATGCCATCTTATGGTAAGTTCTTTAAGGACTTGGTGACTAGGAAGTTTGAGGATGGAGAGAAGGTGGTTGTGTACGAGGCGGCAAGTGCAACGCAACACGATTTGCCCAAGAAGGAACGTGACCCCGGTGGTTTCATTATCCAGATAGCCTTGGGAAACGGGAAGGTAGCTTCGGGGATGCTTAACCTCGGAGCCGGAATAAACCTCATGCCCTTCTCGATTTTTCAGAGGCTCGGCCTTGGGGATTTGAGGCCAACTCGCATGTGTCTCCAGTTAGCAGACCGTTCCATCAAGTACCCGAACGGGATAATCGAGGATGTTCTTGTAAAGGTGGGTAAGCTCATCATTCCAGTGGATTTCGTCGTTTTAGATGTTGGGGATGTGCACGGGAATGGGAAGGATCACACCATCCTTCTCGGGAGACCTTTCATAGCGACGACTAATACTCTCATCGATGTGAAGAACGGGACCCTGAATATGACGGTTTTAGGAGAATCAGGTTCTATTTCTGTCCGAGAGGCCATGTCTTCATCCTCAGTCAACTTTGTGGAAGAATGTGCCTTTATTGATCTTGCTGAACCTTTTGTTGATGAGATGGTATTTCAGGAGTTCGAGGACGTATCACTGCCGGTTTTCGAGGAAGAGGAAGAGCCTACAGGTGAAATTTTTGAAGTAGGAGAAGGCCATTCCCAAGCTGAGGCCACACTCGAGCTTAAGGAGCTACCCAACCACCTTAAGTATGTCTTCTTGGATGATGCCCATCAGAGGCCGGTGATCATCTTTGCTGAGCTCAACCCTGAGGAGGAGGAGGAGCTGATAGCCATGCTTCGAAAGAAACAGAAAGCAATCGGGTGGAGCTTGGAAGATATCAAGGGGATCAGTCCATCTACATGCATGCACCGGATTATCCTAGAGGATGGAGCCAAGTCGTTTCGGGATAGCCAGCGACGGCAAAACCCGAATATGATGGAGGTGGTGAAGAAAGAAGTGTTGAAGTTGTTCTCTGAGAGACTGATTTATCTAGTGGCGAGCAGTGAGTGGGTTAGTCCTATTCACGTGGTTCCGAAGAAGGGAGGTATAACGTCATCGAGAACGACAATAAGGAGTTGGTCCCCACCGCATCACTACCGGGTGGTGTATGTGCATTGACTATAGGCGACTGAATGTTGTGACCAAGAAGGACCATTTCCCATTGCTGTTTATTGACTATATCCTTGATCGTCTTTCGGGCCACCAGTTCTATTATTTCCTAGATGGACTCTCCGACTACTACCAAGTGGCCATAGCACCTGAGGATCAGCCCAAGACGACATTTTACGTGCCCCTTTGGCACCTTCGCATTCAGACGGATGCGCTTCGGCCTATGCAATGCACCGGGCACGTTTCAGAGGTGCATGTTCTCCACCTTCTCGGATATGCTTGAGGACTGCTTATAGGTATTCATGGATGATTTCTCTATATTTGGTGATTCATTTTCTCATTGCCTTCGTAATTTATCTAGAGTCCTTGAGCGTTGCATTGAGTCTAATTTGACTTTGAGTTGGGAAAAGAGTCATTTTATGGTTAGGGGTGGAGTTGTTTTGGGCCATGTTGTTTCTAGTAAAGGGATTGAGGTAGATAAGGCCAAGGTGGATGTTATTGAAAAATTTCCCCCTCCTGTAAATATTAAGGGGATTAGGAGTTTCTTGCCCTCCTGTAAATATTAAGGGGATTAGGAGTTTCTTGGGGCATGCGGGGTTTTATAGGCGATCTATTAAAGATTTTTCTAAGATTAGTCAACCTTTATGCTATTTGCTTGCTTATGATGTTCCATATGTTTTTGATGATGCTTGTTTATGTGATTTTAATGAATTAAAGACCAAGCTTGTGAGTGACCCTATTGTTATTGCCCCCGCCTGGTCTATTCCTTTTGAAATCATGTGTGATGCATCTAATCTTGCAGTGGGTGCCGTTTTGGGTTACGAATTGATAATTGCTTCGAGTGATTTATTATGCTAGTTTGACTCTTAACGGGGCCCAACAAAACTATACTACCACCGAGAAGGAACTTCTAGCCGTGGTCTTTTCACAAGAAAAATTTAGATCTTACATTTTGAGATCTAAAGTTGTTGTTCACTCAAACCATGCGGCTTTGAAGTACCTTTTGAGCAAAACACATTCTAAACCAAGGCTCATCCGGTGGATCATGTTGTTGCAAGAGTTTGATGTTGATATTAGAGATAGGAAAGGTTCTGAGAATGTAGTTGATGATCATTTAGCACGCATAGTACCAGCCGAATCATCATCTTCATTGGTTGTGCATCATTCCGTTAATGATACTTTTCCTTATGAGCATGTGCACGAAGTGTCGAGAAGTGTTTGGTATGCTGACATTGTGAATTATTTGTGTTGTGATAAACTGCGACCTGATCTCTCTTCCCAAGAGAGGAAGCGTTTTGTTTTGATGTGCAGGAGTTACTTCTGGGATGATCCATTCCTCTTTAAGATGGGAAAAGACGAGATTCTTTGAAGGTGTGTGCCCAAGGAAGAGCAATCAGATGTTCTCGCTTTTTGCCACGAGCTTAATTGTGGAGGACATTTTGGAGGTCGAAAGACCGCCTTTAAAGTCCTCCAATCAGATTTGTTTTGGCCAACTCTCATTAGAGACGCTCATAGTTTTTGCAAGTCTTGTGATCGATGCCAAACACTTGGGAACATTGGTCCTAGAATGAAATGCCCCTTGTGAACAATCTACAAGTTGAAATTTTTGATGTTTGGAATATTAAATTTATGGGACCATTTCCCAAATCTTTTGGTTTTGAATATATTCTTCATGCTGTAGATTACGTGTCCAAGTGGGTTGAGGCCACCCCCACACGGACATGTGATGCTAATGTGGTTATCAAGTTTTTGCGAGAACATATCTTGAGCAGGTTCGGTTTTCTACGGGCTATTGTGAGTGATGGAGGGAAGCATTTTTGCAACTGTGTTTTTGAAAAGCTGATGAAGAAATACGATATTTCTCATAAGGTGGCCACTCCTTATCATCCTCAAACATCGGGCCAGGCAGAAACGACTAACAAGCAGATAAAGAACATTCTTGAGAAGACAGTGAATTCGTCTAGGAAGGATTGGTCGAGTCGGTTTGACGATGCACTGTGGGCCCAGAAGATAGCTTACAAAGGAGTTTTGGGGATGAGCCCTTTCTGGCTAGTCTATGGAAAATCGTTCCACATACCAGTTGAGATTGAGCACAAGGCATTTTGGGCAATCAAAAAGGTGAATTTTGACCTTGATGCAGCCGGGCGAGAGAGGATGTTACAGCTCTCGGAACTCGAAGAGTTGAGGAATGAGGCTTACGAGATTGCAAAGATTTACAAGGACAAAGTGAAGAAGCTTCACGATGCTACTATTGTCCGTAAGAATCTCGAGCCCGGCTTGAAGGTACTTCTATTTAACTCCCGCCTTCGTCTCTTTCTCGGAAAGCTCAAATCACGCTGTAGTGGGTCGTATATCATTGATGAGGTGCTATCTTTCAGAGCTGTCCGACTTCGTAATCCAGCTAATGGCGAATTATTCATGGTCAACGGGCAGAGAGTGAAACCATATTTCGATGGAGAGTTCGGAAAGCGACATGTTGAGACAGTCAGTCTCGGCGACCCTGTCTATGCGTGATTGAGGAATTATGCCGAGCTCCTGGCATTAAACCGAGTATCTTTTGTACTGTTGTGTATTTGTTTTATTTTCTTCTATGTATATATATAAATGATTGTCGCTGGCCGCGGAGATTTTCTTAGCCGCGGCCACGGCGACCATTTTCTGGGTCCTAGATGAAAGGTCCAGCTCAAGGAACTCGCGGCCTCGGAGGTGTCTCGCGGCCGCGGAGGAGTGTCGTGGCCGCGGAGCTTTTCTTAGCCGCGGCCGCGGCGTTATCGGGTCCCCAAATGTCGAGTTCCTTCCTTGAAATCTCGCGGCCGCGGAGTCAAGTCGCGGCCGCGGCGAAGAAAAAAGTCGCGACCCCCAGTAAGTCGCGGCCCGCGGACAACACAATTTAAACACCACCTTAGAACATATTTTGAGCATTCTCACAATCTACAAACACTCTCAACCGGCAATTTCATTCCCCATAACCTCCGATCGTCAAATTCGTCATAATTTCTCAACATCATTGAAACATGTCACAAATTCGTCCTAGCAATCGGAATTTCATCATCCCGTAATTTCGAGAAGAGGCACAGAGGGTTTGGGGTGCGAGTTCGGGAACCCTAGCACGTTGTCCCGTACTTTTCACCAGCGTCATCTCCGACCGGCTATACTCACCGACACTCTGTCCTCCCCGACCATCCACAAGAACCAGGCCGGTCGTTCATCACTCATTCTCCCATCTCCGATCTCAGTTTCGTTATCCTGACATAGTCGAGAATCAACGTTTGGTAATTACGGTTTTGCTATTATTTCGAAGAAATGTGGGCAAGACTCCTATACGCCCCACTAAGAAGAAAACCACGACCGAGCCGGCTAAGAAGCGAAAAGCGAGCGAGTCCTCTTCCTGAAATGCCCCTCCAGAAGGTGAACGAGACGACCTTTCGGACCAATATGGTGCTCCGTTCCCAATTTACTCTCGAAAAGAGGGCGAAATTTATGCCCGTCTCTCGCAAAAGGAAGTGGTGAGGCTGAAAGCAGTAGATTGGGACTTCTTGAACGACTTGGGCATTCAGGAGGACGTGATGAAGTACCTCAAGGTCCTTAACTTAACCGAATATGCAAAGATCGAACACACATCGCATCGCAGCCTTATGCTCGAGTTTTTCAGCTCATTCATTCTCGCCGACGGGAACAAATACTTCACTTGCCGGCTTGAGGGGAAAGATTTTACAGTGGAAAATGCCGTCATGAAGCAAGTTTGCGGGTTCACCTTAGCCGGTACGAGAAGCAAGGCCATCGAGTTCGACGCTAAGAAAAGTTGGGCTGAGCTTTTCCCGCATTCGACTTGGGATTCCGCCGGCATGTCCAACGGGCTTATTCAGGATCTGGCCACGACTGTTGTGCATCGGTTCATCTGCTATAATATTTTGGGTAAAAAAGAGGTGAACAAGGTCAGTGAGGCCGAGCTTTTCCTCCTATGTGCGATGAGAGTGGGGGTGCGAGTGTGTTCCATGACCTTTCTGCATAACACCTTGCAAGAGATTGCACTCAATCAACGTGGAGCACCAGCACTTGGCCATTTTGTTACTGCACTCGCTCTCCACTTCGGAGTCACTCCAGAGCCCTACACTTTACACAGTGAGATGGAGGTTCAGGAGACGACTCAGATACGCTGTATTAACTTCAGTGAGCTCAAGCAGGCTAACCTCATAAAGAGCCGGACTACTGCTCAGGAGTATACACAGCGCCAAACTTACAGTACATACTTCAAAAAGCTCCAACAGAGTGTGCCTAACACCGATCAGCCAGGGTCATCTCGACAGCTGACGGGAGGCAACGAGCATGCGCAGATGAACATTGATGACGACCATTTCCTCCCATCTCCACCCGTGTGGACACCGGCCCCGAACCCACAGCCGGAAGTTCCTCCACAGCAGCCACTCGGATGGTGGACCGCATTTTCAGGCGCAGTATACGGCTGACATCCGCTCTATCCATGACCACTTTGATGCCCAGGACACCAGATTGGCCAGTTTCGAGAGCCGGCACACACAGTAGGCCAGCTGGGAGACCCAGCAGAAGACTCAGTGGGATTATTGAGAGACCCAACAGCAGACCCATTGGACTCAGATGGGCACACACTTTGATGGCTTCAATGATGGTCTCCGGTATATTCGTGAGTGACAGGATCAACAGGATGCTCGGATGGACAGCTGGGATCAGAGGTTCATCCAATGGGACACCCCTGGAGCTCGGGACCCAGTCAGCCTTACCCACCACTGCCACCACCGGACGCACAGTGACTTGTCACTGCATGTGCTTTGTATGTTTTCTTTTCCCTTTCTCTTTCATTTTTGTACAGTTGGTTTGTTTTTTGTGTCGGTTTATTATATGGTCTACTCTCTTTCACTGCGAATCGACAATGGGGACATTGTCTGATTTTAAGTGTGGGGGAGTTTTACGTGCTTACGTGACTATATGGTGGACCAAATTTTTTTTAGGATTGTTTTATTTCTTTTCTGTTGCTTGGTGGACCAGTCTAGTTTAGGTTTATTTGTTATTGAGTTGGACATTGGTGAATATTGAGACTGGTTTCTGAGTGCTGAGTTGTGATATTCTATATTTGAGCCATTTAACCTATATTTATCTTACCCGATCCATTAAGCTTATATTATGACCCTAAAAGTCCTTTTGATTCACTGTCTCATTGATTTGATTGATTTAGAGTAGGGGTTAGACGATAGGCAAGCATATGATCGATTTGACTGAGGACCAATTTGAGTGCTCCTGTATTTTATTTTTGGAAGAAATTGAGTGAGGCATTTATATCATATCTTCGTACTAGAGAGTTTGTGTTATCAAGTGATTGAGTTCATAGAAAAATGAATGATAGAAAGTTTAAAAGTCACATATAATTTAGCTATCAAAAACCGATCAAGAAAAGCTGTTTAATTAGTATATATATATATATATATATATATATATAGGACCATCATCGAACTTGGTTTACATTTGCTGGAAAATAACAGTTTTTATTGTAGGACTTATGAACTATGATTATACTATAACTCGATACTAAATAAAAGTTCAACTAATTTTGTAAGATGTTAAAATATTCATTTGTGAGTTGTCCCGCATAATTTATATAAGAAAAATAGGTCAAGTTTAAAAGTCTAATGGGTTACTCCTCATTCCACCAATTGATTTTGGGATAGAACCTCACTTGAGCTTCATCAAGGCTTTCCCTGTCTTAGTGCGCTTCACGTGCGTGGGACCGCACTTGTTTTTTCCCCCCGTTTCTTACATGGTATGAAAGTCGGTTTTATTAGAACCGTGCGATAACTGTTCGTTCCATTTTTGTTAGTGTTTTTCGTGTCCGTTTCATCTTTATTTTTCCCCATTCTAGGTATTTTTCTTTGGTTCTTGGTCCATTTTGAGTCTTGTCGTGCTTTTCCTTTTCTTGTTCGTTTTTGGTCTTTTTGTTTCTTTTTTCCAGTTTTCTGTGTGTTTCTTGTCGGTGGTGATGTGCAGGATGAACTGCTCGATGAATGGCCATGCGAGGACTACTATATAGATGGATGAGTTGGGGTCAAGTAGAAGAAGACGGAATTCGATTCCGAATCCGGATACATGCATACGAGGCCAAAAACCTTCACCTTGCCAGAAAAAAGCCTACACCGCGGCCCGCGACGATGCTTCCGCGGCCGCGGGGAACAAATATGCCAGTGCCCAGTTTTATTCGCCGCGGCCCGCGACACTTCCTTCACCGTGGCCGCGGCGAACAAAGTTGCAGAAAAGACCAAGTTTCAGTCAGGAATTCCCGCGGCCTCGGGGAATGCTCGCGGCCGCGGAGGCTCTTCGCCGCGGCCCGCGAGATGCTCCGCGGCCCGCGGAGGCCGCGACGTCCAAAAAAATATAAGCAGTTTTTTTATTGCTCTTCATTATGTTTTAACTAGGTTTTGGACATATTTTTCGTACTTTTCAATTCCAGAACACTTTTCTCTGAGTTTTTCGTTGGATTTTGATCTTGGATAGTGAAAACTTGAAGGCTCGTCTTTTGGATTCGGATTACTCGTTGTTTTTCCAACATTGGATTCCTTTTAATCGTAAGCTTCTATTCCTTTTTATTCATGAAATCTATGGTTTTGTTTAATATGGATGTTTATGTTGAGATTGCTATGAGTAGCTAAATTCTCTAGCTAGGGTTAGGGGATTGTCGTTCCAGTTCGATTTTGTTTAAATGCTTGATAGTTGCTCAATCTTTCCGAGTTGTGCTTAACCGATGGTTTAGATGCTTGATCACCATCTTAATCTAATTAATCAATTTTGAATCGAAAGGGGAGAAATTGTTCGATCTAGGCTCGTTAAGAATAGGCTTGTTCGGTAACGTATTGTCTATGTGCTAATTGATTCGGTAATGATTTGTTTATGTTTATTCTCTTGTTTCGTGAGATATTGAAAATGAATCTCTAGATGAGCTAGTTTTTTGAGTCATTTAGTCGAGTAATTGATTGTTCGTTAAATGTATTGAGAACCGAAAGCGATATTCCCGATACCCTAGCCTCCTTATTACTTTTTGAATTTGTGTTCGGAGTTGTGAAGTTGATATAATTAGCATAATTTTCATACTTCATAGTTGATAGAATCAAACCAAATCAATCTGAGTAGAGTGTTAGGATTATTTTCTCTTTTCGTGAGTGAATTCGCACAATTTAATCCGGTCAACCTTCCTTGAGAGACGACCCGGTGTTCGAATTCTTTGATTTGACTCCGGTAAAAATACTTACAACAATGACGTACTCGTTTACCCAACCCGCTTCTAGTAGAGTTTGGGCACCCGACTCTGTATTTGGGCTTGGGCTTTCTTAAGTAAATGTTTTTCCTCCTGAATATTTACTTGTGAATTATGCCACATCGTTTAAATAGGGAAAATAAATCTAATTTATAAGTCTAATAGTCTAATGGGGTACTCCTCACCAGATGGTTTTAGGATGGAACCTCACTTGGACTTCATATGAGCTTTCCTTGTTTTAGTGCGATTCACGTGCGTGGGACCACACTCTTTTTTTCCACCTTTCTTACATAGGAATAAAAGAAAGTTTCCAATCAACAACTCCAAACAATGATAATATAATTGTTGGTATGATCATTCAATGATTACAAACTAAAATCTTTAATATAACAAAAAAATATATATACATTAGGCATATACATTGTTAATAATAATATATATATATATATAGAAGTGTGCTCAAATGAGAATGAATCCCAATGAGAGAAATGAGAAATAATATAGTCCGTTAGATGACATGTTTCAATGACCAGGATTTAATCAAT
>CACSLK010027833.1:5811147-5822139 GCA_902706635.1 Striga hermonthica
CAACAAGACAAGGTCTCTAATAATATTTAATTCCTAACTTATTCACCAAGATACCTAATAATAATAATAATAATAATAATAATAATAATAATAATAATAATAATAATAATAATAATAATAATTATAATAATAATAATAATAATAATAATAATAATAATAATTATAATAATAATAATAATAATAAAAATAATAATAATAATTATAATAAGAATAATAATAATAATAATAATAATAATAATAATAATAAGAAGAAGAAGAAGAATAATCCTAATAATTAAGGGCTTATCCGCATCATCGTGTCTCTCGCTCGCGAACAGAAAACAGGTGCCCCACTTCTTAAATTTCAGTCTCTTTTAGTTATCTTTTCTCGATTGTTTTAGTAGTGAGTTTGGCTTGAAAATGTGAAATTTTTCGGAGGAATAGTATGCACGAGGGTTATTGGTGTTGGAGCAGTGCGAGTCGACTCAGCCCGATGGCAATTCAAGGGTTTGGTTGAGCTTGCTCGTGCAACGTTGTGGTGTGAAAGGTGTGTGACCTGATTTTGAAACACAAAAGTAAAAGTAAAATCAAAATTTGCCATCGTCTAAGAAACATAAACATTTTTACTCAATATTTTCTGGAGATGCACCCTATAGATCATCAAACTCGTGAAAAAAAATTGACAAATGTGAGAAAAAAATTGACAAATGCACCCTATGCGTTTCTCGTTGTCCAGCCTACCTTTAAAGGCTGAACATTCAAATCTCGGCAATATTTACACGTTGTCATCCTTTGCAACCAAACCTACGTTCTAAATATTATATCTTCATTTTGATACTCAAACCATGTCGTCACAGTGAGAATACAAACTGATTTAATATCATTACCCAACAGGCAGATAATAATACATAAATGGTACATCAATTCATACCCAAATAGCCAATCATCATCATCATGAAACCTTCTAAGAGAAAAACTTTGTTTAGTGAACAAAATGAGTGATCAAATATCTAGAAAGCACAGAGACAACAAAACTATCATAAATCTTGCGCAAATGCGAAACTAAAAGCAAGAACTGATGACACATAATATCACACAAAGGGAAGAAAAAAAAAAAGGAAAACATAAATCCATACATACCCTTGTGTTCGTCTCTCAACCTTTCAGCCAAATTAGCCAAACCACCACAAAGCCTTGCCTCTGCAGCTAAGGAGCCAACAACTCCCTATAAAGTTCTCAACTCACCATATTCCGATTGCAAAACCAAATACGAGAAATGCTCGTCCAAAACCACATTAAGACATTTCACCACAGTCTCTAGAGGCGGGACCCACTTGCAGACCTCCAAACCCAAAGCCGATGATCCCTTGGGACAGGGACCCACCGGAGGGAACCTCTCCTATTTCTCAATCCACTTCCCTAAGTACCGAATCAATGCACTAATCTCTTCACCATCCAATTTCTCAACACAAGATGAAAAAATCACCTCATCCATATTAGGGGACGCCATAATGAAAACCCATCGTGTGCTAGCATGACCAAAAGTGCTGCCTCCTATGCCAAGCTAATTTCTTTCCCTTTAACCCCTTTGCCACTCGCCTTGTCGATAGCCTAATATGCTTGGTTCTCCCAATCATTTCTCACGCTAGCCAGACTCTCACGCCCCTCCACCGGCAGAATCAAGAAGTACTTCAAAATGCACATCAATTTGTAAGCTTGCAAATCGAGCAAATGGTTCACGAAACAGACGATCAAATCCGACCTCCCTTTTTTCGATCAGTTTACTAACCAAATTCGACGCGAACCCATGGTTTATAAGCCCGTTGACTATCAAAGCTTCTAGCACGTCCCAAACCTCTAAAACAATGCAGCCCTCTGCAACTAAGTCCCTAACGTCCCTACCCATCAAAACCCCCAATTTCTTGACAACATTACAATGGTACATCGGCTCGGATTTATCGAAATGTAATGAAGTTCCAACCTTTTTTTTGCAGAATTCTCTAGATATGAAGTCACCATGTCAAGAAACTCAGGCCCACGAAACGAATTCGTGTCCTTGAGCTTCCTCCTAAGCTTCTTGAAGAACCCTCGACCTAACTCGATGAGCTCGTTGTCTGATTGCGATATTTCCCAGCCGGTGGCCTTTTTCACATGGCTTTCAGATTTCGGGCCGTATGATTCGGGCTTTATCTTGGATAAAATCGGGTCCGGGTTGAGCACGATCGGGTAATCGGACTCTTGGTCGTGCAAGGCGGGGGCATCTGATGAAGCTTTTTTTTTTTACGACTTCCAGCAAAGACATTGAGATATGGAGAAGAAATGGACTCCAAGAAAGTGAAAAGGGTCGCCGCCGGAACAATTTTTAGGTCTGTTGGTAGACGAGGCGGGCGGCGGCGGTGCGACCATGGGTTTTAGTTGAGGTTTAAAAGACTTATTGCAGATCGATGCAGTGATACTCTTTTTCCTTTTTTTTTTAGTAAAAAAATTAATAAGGGTATGATTGTACTTTTACACCCTAAAATGGCTATATTTTTTTCTTTTGAAAAAGATGACTATATTTATTTTCTCTTTATAAAAAGTGCTATAAAATCGGGCCTCTGTTTTTTTTTTCTTTTCCGTTTTTCTTAATAAGTATATGTGTAACTTTCTACAAAAAAAAAATATTGTTTTTCATTTATTATCCGTTTTGTATATATAATTTTAAATAAATATTTATTTCATGATCTTAAAGAATAATTATTTTGTAAATTACTAATAACTTTATTTGCCAATAAAGGACATATATAAAGTTGAATCAAAATTAAATGTTATTTAATAGTGATTTAAAAGTAAAGGATTAATCTCAAGTTAATCATACAATAAAATAAAAATGTATATATAATAAAATTCTATTGATTATAAAATAATCTAAGATAGTAATTGGTATGTTTATCCCTCATGGGTTTTTTTTTTTTTTTCAAACGACAATTATATTAATAATTTAAAAACTCAAAAGTGTACACCTGAAGCGTCAAGAGACACACTGGAACCAGAAAACTAGACCAACCCCCCTTGTCAACACATACAGGGGGTACAAACTCCATCAAGGAGGCGAACAAAAACTACAAAAAAGAGACACAAACTCCGTAAAGGAGAGAAAAGCAGACATAGCTGCACTAGAAAGCAGACAGAGCTACACTAAAAAGCAGACATAGTTGCACTAAACGAAACATCCAAAAGAACAAAAAGAAAGAAAGAAAAAACACACACCTAATTAACAAATAAAGTAGGACCTCTCTTACATCTAACAAACCTAACACTCGGCCACCCGAGACCGCACACAAGCCACTACCACTAGCATAGAAATACAACAAAGCCACAAACCAAAACTTCAAGTCCGAAAACTGTGCCACTCGTGCCGCCTAGTCGGATCTGATGAAGAGTCTGCTCTCAATTTAGATCTGGACTCCGAAAAACCATCCACGCTAGAGGAGAAGGGGAGCCGCCCCGAAGTTGTCGAAAATTATGCCAGAGAGCTCGAAAAAGATTCAATTGCACAGCCGAGCCGCACCCGAACACCACACAAAGAGAATCCGAACCCCGACGTGTGTCATTTTATGCCACACTGAATCTAGCGCGACAGCCGACGTGTGAAGCCAATTCTTCAACACAAAGTGGGCACTTTCCACCCTACAGGTAGTTGTGTTGCCAAAATGTGTTACTTGGTTCGTCCAGGCTTTCACAAACTTCTCCTTGTGGCCTAGCCACGTCTGCTCGAGATATTGAACCACTTTTGAGTCATTCTCGTATTTTGCATTCAATTGAGCTACGATAGCGTCGTACTCATCCGGTGTACTGGCATCCATAATCGACTTCCACCGACCGCGCAAGAACCTCTCAGATAATTTTTTATTTTTCCCAAACAGGTTATACACTTTGTTTTCCACATCCTTGTTGATGTGCCACGTGCAGAGTAAGTGGGCAGATTGGGGAAAATGCCTCCTAATAGGAGTCAATAAGCCCAACTCTCTGTCACTGACAACTGCATTAGGATGCACGTGAGCAGCGGCAAAAATTAGTGAGACACGCCAAAAAAAACTCAAATTTTTTTACCATATTTTACAAAGTACTTTTATATACTAATTATTAATCATGTACTTCATATAAATCCTTACCGTATAGCCTATGAGAAGTCTCAACTTGTCCAGAACCCAATCATAACTGGCCTCTTTCTCATCCTTCATGAGGGCATACGCAATTAGAAAGTTATTGTTGCACGGCGTCATGCCAATCATCTCGACCAACGGCATCTTGTACCTGTGAAAATGAGACCAAAAGAAAAAAATTATAATCACATAAAATTTAATCCCATATACAAATTTAAATTAATACTAATAACATATATGTAAATTTAAAATACCTGTTGGTTTTGTACGTCGAATCTATGCCGACAAACCAATAATAAGTCCGGAATAGACTCACTGAATCAGGATGGGCCATGAATATGTGTGTCAGCGCATTTGTATTCGGATCGACATTTGTATAAACTATATACTTGCTGCTGCTAGCCAAATGTAGAAGTTGGGTAGGAACGTCCCTACCCTCAAAACTTTCCTTACGCAACCAGTCTCTATAGTTATATATATGTCGCCGATTAGCATGGTCGTGTGGATTTTTTTCCTGGACGGCGGCCAAAATATTTGCTGGTGTCGCATGCGCAGCAGTCATATCACGAATAATATTTTTTGATGACTGGCTTATGCCGCTCGACTGTCGATGGCCCTTAGGATACACATCAAATGAATGATTATGGTATCCCTTCGTTTCGTCTTGACTAGTGTGGATCATCCAGTATGTCGATCTGGCAACACGCTTTACTTGTATCTCAAAAGGGCACTGACACGCTTTCGTTTTTGAATGTCTAGAAACACCTTTATTCATATCTACGTTTTTGCCTCTATAACGTTCGCCTCGATCGCACTTCAAGATCTTTAGCCTTCCGGGTTTTTTGTGTTTCGAAATAGTAAAAAAGAAACCATTCAGAATTGCCGTACTTTTTGCATCCTTAATAGCCTCCTCATCACTAATAAACAGCGTAGTTGTATTGAAAGCGGAACGGTAATCAACATCTCCTCCAAAATCTTCTAAAGACACCTGCAATGTATTTAATAATTTTAAAGCATTTAAAAATAATAAAAAAATAAAAAAAATAAAAAAATGATGTCCGGCCGGTCCGACCGGCCGGACCAGGTAACAACCGGCCGTCGCGGCCGAACATCAAGTGGGCCGTACAGCCGGTCGGTTAGTACAATGATCGGTCAGTACGACCAGCTTTACCGCACGGCCAGGGGAAGGTCCGGTCGAACTGGCCGGACGCCTTTGAGGCTGTCCGGTCCGGTCGGTCGGACACCGCCATGCCCGTGCGGTAAAGCTGACCGGATGATTTTTTTTTTTTACCTCTGAGCTACTCGACATCTTGCGGAGACGACAAATGAAAAGGGCAAAATCGTTCAAAGGGGCGGTGACTAGTAATAAGGGGGACGGTAAATAGTAATGCCCTTAATTAATCTATGACGAAATGATTTGTTAGGACATTTGGTCGATAATTATTGGGGTCGAAAATAATGAACAACGGCCGAAAACTGTGTGCGAGCCATTCATTGGGACTGACCCAATGGACAAGGCGGGCCTATTAAACCAGTTGTTGGGCATGACGCAACCCATTTGGAAGAAATTTTTACATACAATGGCCCAAATGTGCAGCCAATTTGAATTAAAAGCCCATGATGGGGCAGTTTAGTAATTGATGTGGATGATAGTTGTCCTATATTCTTCTCCCATAGCACGTCCTTTTGCCTGGGAAGATGCTGCAAATCAACTTCACGTATGTTGCCGGTGTTGGTTATTTTTGTATAAATACACGGGAATCCTACGAACTGATATTTATTTTCAGTTCTTACAAATAATCTAAAAATAGAAAATTACAATTGAACTGAAAAATAAATTACAACTGAAAAACGAAAGATTCTAGCCGAGGCGAGTAAAACTCTTTTCGCAAGAAGAATACGCCCCGTGTGGCAGCTAACGGTTCAGGCGTAACTTCCCCAAAGATACAACGACAAACGTCTCTAAATTTGTAGCACACCAGATTTACGAGCTCCGGCGAACGGGAACGGAGTCGAGAATTGAGCACTTAGAAATTAAAAGGAATATTCTGAAACAAATAAAAATATCACTTGTTTCTTTTCTTTGATATTTTTATATCCGATATTTGGACATAAATATTTCTATCCTTTCTTTTCTCTTTCTTTGTTCTCTCTTTCTTTCTCTATTTGGTGCCTTTTTTCTCTACTGGTTGAATGCCTATTTATAGACAGAGCGATCAGATAAAGCCTGGCCATACAGAAGTTAACGCCTCGCCATTCATTATTACATCAAAACATATATAATGCAAGTTGACATGTGGCCCATTGGAAGAAGAATCTTCACACGTTATTGAGCTGCCAAATTTGATCATTAAATTATAATGTTGGGACCCATATTAGTTAATGAAACTCAATTATTACTTACAATCCCCCACATGAGTTTCAATAAATATATATAGACTATTGTGCTCAATCCTCACAAAACTCTATTGCATCAGAAAAGGTAGCTTTTGGCTTTGAACCTTTCTTAGTAAACATCATCGGATGCACTGGCGGCCTAGTGGACATAATGCCTTGAACTATTCCTCCATAGTGTACACCAAGACAATGACATTCACACAATAGAGTTTTAACTCCATTCCGTTCTATCGTTGTGTCCGTTTTGGCCATGGACAACACAATGGATTCATAAGTGTTTACATTTGAAGCGGCCCACACTTCACACTTATATAGGTGACCTCCCTATCAAGAGTATCCTGTCTTACTCCATCTTTACAAGGTTAGGGATTCATTAAAAGTCCAAATGACTTACCCTTACCACAATCAACAGGTAATTTTGCACTTAGTGTGCTCTAGGGAATAGCTTTGGACAATCATATGTTCCAAGTGCTTGACTGAATTTTCATAGCTTAGTTTTCCCTTTGAACCAAGTTTGTGGGATCTCCACTCAGCATAGTAGGGTTACCACTATGATCATTCTTTACATTGTGGATTTTTAAGCCCATTCCCTCTAGCAGAACAGTCAATTGATCTCTATTCAATCCTTTCGTCAAAGGATCAACCAAATTTTCCTTAGAATTCATATAGTCAATGAAAATAATACCATTTATGATCAATTGACGTACGGTATTATGTCTACGACGAATATGTCTAGACTTACCGTTATACAAATTGCTTTGCGCCCTACCTATAGCAGCTTGGCTATCACAGTGAATCATCACAGGCGGCAAAGTCTTATCCCAACATGGAATATCAGATAAAAATTTCTAAGCCACTCGGCTTCTTCACCAACTTTATCTAAAGCGATGAACTCTGATTCCATCGTTGACCGAGCTATACACGTTTGTTTTGTGGATTTCCACGAAACTGTACCTCCTCCAATACAGAAAACATATCCGCTAGTGGAGCGAGAATCTCTCGAATCTGATATCCAGCTTGCATCACAGTACCCTTCAAGTACGGTTGGATATCTCAAGTATTTTAGCCCGTATTCAAGGGTGTACCTCAAGTACTTAAGTACCCTTTTCAAAGCATTCCAGTGCTCATGACTGGGATTGCTTGTATATCTGCTCAACTTATTCACCAGATAGGCTAAGTCTGGTCGTGTACAATTCGTCAAGTACATCAGACTCCCTATTATCCGTGAATATTCCAACTGAGCCACTGGTTGACCTTTGTTGACTTCCAGTTTTATACTGAGATCAAGGGGTGTCTTACACCTAGACTGTGCACCGTCATAGGTATCAAATTTCTTGAGCACTTTCTCTACATAATGAGATTGTGACAAGACAATTCCATCTTGGGTTCTGATAATTCTTATTCCAAGAATAACATCAGCTAAACCCATATCTTTCATGTCAAAATTTCTTTTCAACATTCTTTTTATATCCATGATCACTTCATGGCTACTCCCCATGATCAACATATCGTCTACATATAGACATACAATCACAAATGTATTTGATGTACTCTTGACATAAACACATTTATCACATTCGTTGATTTTGAAATCATTTGTCAACATCACGTCATCAAATTTCAAATGCCATTGTTTCGGAGCTTGTTTCAGTCCGTACAAGGATTTGATCAATCTACACACCTTTCTCTCTTGTTCAGGTGTAACAAACCCTTCAGGTTGTTCCATGTATATTTCTTCTTCCAATTCACCATTCAAAAATGCCGTTTTGACATCCATTTGGTGAATCTCAAGATTGTGCACAACAGCAATCGAGAGAAGCACTCTTATCGACGCTAAACGCGTAACTGGTGAATAGATATCAAAAAAATCATACCCTTCCTTTTGTTTAAAGCCTTTGACCACCAATCGTGCTTTAAACTTGTCAATCAATCCATCAGCTTTATATTTTTTCTTTAGGATCCACTTACATCCTAAAGGTTTACAACCATCAGGGAGATCAACCAACTCCCACGTATGATTTTGCGTAATGGACTCGATTTCGCTATTTACAGCTTCTTCTCAGAGTGGTCCATCTGGGCTGGACAGAGCTTCCTTAAGGGAACTCGGTTCATCGTCCAACATGTACGTAATAAAATCAGGTCCAAACGTTTTAGCCGTTTTTACCCTTTTACTACGTCTCAGTTCTTCATTAGTACCCTCTGGTATAGAACCACTAGCAGTTTCATACGTTCTTTTATTAGAACTAGATTCTGCCCTTTCCTTCATAGGAAAAACATTCTCAAAAAATATAGCATTCCTTGACTCAATCGTGGTACCAGCAGATACCTCTGGATTTTCTGATTTATGAACCAGAAATCTATATGCTGTACTATTATACGCATATCCAATAAATACACAATCAACCGTCTTTGGCCCGATTCTCATTTGTTTTGGTTCAGGTACTGAAACCTTAACCAAACACCCCCACACTTTCAGGTATTTATAAGACGGCTTACGATTTTTCCACATTTCGTAAGGAGTCTCATTTTTCTCTTTAGGTGGTATTTTATTCAGGATATGATTTGCTGTCAAAACAGCTTCCCCCCACATGTTCTGTGGTAATCCTGAATTAATCAACATGGCATTCATCATTTCTTTTAAAGTTTGGTTTTTGCGTTCAGCAACACCGTTCGACTGTGGAGAATAGGGGGCTGTCGTTTGATGAATTATGCCATATTCAGAACTTATTTGTTCAAAAGGAGATACATACTCCCCAATCCTATCACTTCGGATTATTCTAATCTTTTTGCCGAGTTGATTTTCAACTTTGGTCTTATATATTTTAAATGCTTCCACAGCCTCATCTTTGCTTCTTAACAAATATAAGTAGCAAAACCTTGTGCAATTATCGATAAAAGTTACAAAATACTTTTTACCGGTTCTTGTTTGCACACTTTTCATATCGCATACATCAGTATGGATCAAGCCTAATGGTTCAGTACTCCTTTCCACCGAGTGAAAAGGCAACTTAGCCATTTTTGCTTCAATAGAAATTTCACATTTTGTATTTGTTTCAACTTTAGAATTAGGAATTAATTCTAATTTCATCAACCGTTTAATTGCATTTAGATTTACATGTCCCAATCTAATATGCCAAAAGTCAGAGCACTCAACAGTATAAACAGAAATAGGCTTTTTATTATCAACGGTTACACGGCTTACTGCCATTACATTCATTTTGAACAATCCCTTGTCGATATAACCACGACCAAGGAATTTTCCATATTTGCTAAGAATAAACTTCTTATCTTCAAATACCAGCCTAAATCCATGCTCAACAAGAAGTGATCCCGAGACCAAATTCTTGCGGATGTCTGGAACATGCAGAACATCCTTCAGCTTCAACTCCCTTCCAGAAGTGAGCTTTAGCACCACCGTGCCCACTCCAGCCACATCAGACGTGGAGGAGTTTCCCATGTGAAGTTTCCGACCCGTAGCAGGAGTGTATTCAGAGAACACCTCCTTGTCGGAACACACATGACGAGTGGCACCAGTATCGATGTACCACTCCCTCGGGTTATCCACCAAATTGGCTTCAAACAACACTGCCGACATATCAAAGTCGGTCAATTCACCCGGCACAGGGCCGTGTTCAACAACAAGGGCACTCGATATACCTTTCCTTGGCCCAGCCTTTTTTAAAGTCAAGCCCGTTGAATTTTTCAGACTTTTCAGCTGTATGAACATGGACAACATGTACATGATTGATCAGCTGCTGAGAGCTGGAACCAGCTCCGGTGGATGCCATCAGTTCAGTAGGATGACTGATATTCTTCTTGCGATTGTTGGTTATTTTTGTATAAATACACGGGAATCCTACGAACTGATATTTATTTTCAGTTCTTACAAATAATCTAAAAATAGAAAATTACAATTGAACTGAAAAATAAATTACAACTGAAAAACGAAAGATTTTAGCCGAGGCGAGTAAAACTCTTTCCGCAAGAAGAATACGCCCCGTGTGGCAGCTAACGGTTCAGGCGTAACTTCCCCAAAGATACAACGACAAACGTCTCTAAATCTGTAGCACACCAGATTTACGAGCTCCGGCGAACGGGAACGGAGTCGAGAATTGAGCACTTAGAAATTAAAAGGAATATTCTGAAACAAATAAAAATATCACTTGTTTCTTTTTTTTGATATTTTTATATCCGATATTTGGACATAAATATTTCTATCCTTTCTTTTCTCTTTCTTTCTTCTCTCTTTCTTTCTCTATTTGGTGCCTTTTTTCTCTACTGGTTGAATGCCTATTTATAGACAGAGCGATCAGATAAAGCATGGCCATACAGAAGTTAACGCCTCGCCATTCATTATTAAATCAAAACATATATAATGCAAGTTGACATGTGGCCCATTGGAAGAAGAATCTTCACACGTTATTGAGCTGCCAAATTTGATCATTAAATTATAATGGTGGGACCCATATTA
>CACSLK010027833.1:5837930-5850999 GCA_902706635.1 Striga hermonthica
CAAGTGACGAAAAGTTTGTATTGGTAACTACACGATTTCTGTCATCAGCTGTTTCGAACTGCAAGATTCAACAAAGATTGTGTACTTGTTTAGTTGTTTGGTAGCACAAAATGACAAATTTCTAAGAAGTCATAATTCAATTGTAATCAAGCCATATAAAAATTCTATAGAGAATTCCACAACATAGGAAATCTACAGAGTTGTGTATGTTTAACAAATAAATCCATAATCTTATGGTCATGATTTTATTGTAACAACATTTATCACTCAATTGGTTTTTTAAGAACCGATGAAAATACAAAGAAGGAAAAAAAGGGGAATAATGTTGGTATAGGTGTCCTAGAGACAATCATTTTAAGGACATATATACATGATCACATTAATAATTATATTGGATTATAATTATGGTATTGCAATTAATTAAATAAGTGTTTGATTGTTTGCAATTTATTAATTAATTGCTCCCTTGAGTTGATACTGTCATTAGCAGAGTGAGATGTTAATTGATAAAGTATAACTCTAAAATCGCTTCAATCGATGATCATTAAGAAAGAAATATTAATGATATGTCATAGATTGACATGTGGTCTGCATCATATTCTTATAGAATATAGTATGTCTCACTGCTATGAATAACTGTTATTCGTGATGGACACATGGATACTGGAGAGTATTGGCATACCCTACTGATAAACCATTTGTTTATGTGTCTATGGGAGTATCGGTGTGTGGAATGGTGTAATAGTCCTTTGACTTGAGTTCAATATGCAATTCATGTATAGAGTGATTTACTTAGACCTAGTCCAACGCTTACGCCCTTATGGGTAGACACGAGCTTGTATTGGGTAGATTATGATATACATGGAATTGGTAGTTGAGTCAAGATAGGATTCATTCCTCGAATATAGTTTTGAGAGAACACTCGTTTTCTCTATATTGGGTTGATAAAGTCATTGGCCAATGCACGTGATTATATTTGAAATGGTGTTCAAATATAATTGATAAAATCAACCAGTGAGATGAGATAAAATGATTAAGTTGTTTGGATAGACACACGTTCAAGTCCTAAGCTTAATCGAGTGGGTCGTGAATGAAGGGACCGTATCACTATTGAGTTCTACACTAAAGGTTTGTTTGCTTGTCCATGTAAACGTACTTCATATTTTGAGTTCGTCCTTCGACGCAGGCTAGGAGTTTCGTAAGGATCATAAATTAGATTTATGTCAATATATGAAGGGCTATAGTGTCACACAATATGCAATCAGTTTTCCGACTAAGAGTGAATCGAGAGTGTCAAATATTCAATTAGATTGGAATGTTTATTTATGAGTAATGAGATAATTTTCTATTTGATAGAAAATATTTAATTAAGTTAAATTAGATTTATACTTAATCAGTAATGAGATAATTTTCTATTTGATGGAGAATATTTAATTAAGTTAAATTAGATTTATATTTAATTAAAATATTAATTGGATTAGGTCCAATTACTCATTGGGTTGTAGGGTATCCTAAGGCCCATATATTAGGTTTTGACCTAATTATAAATATCTCATTATCTCTTCAAAATCGTTAATCGTTGGATACGTGTTTTAGTCATAGTATTTGACTATCACTTTTCCTTTTACATATTTGTCTGTTTAAGCTTGTGTTATAACTTTTGATGTTTTGTAACATATGATACCGAGTTTGTATATGGAAAGCGCAAAAGCAAAATGGAGTTTGATCAGGCAAAACTACACAACGATTTTACTTGTTACTGAATAATTGGTCTTTTTGGGTAAAATTTCAACATACCAATACCAATAATTACAGTTCAACTATTTAGATTTTTTATTATGAATCAATACCAATATACGTGCGGGGATATACATATGTTAGTCCAACAATTAAAAAAAAAAATAATAATAAAAAACACGATAACTGCAGTGTCAAAAAAAATACGCGATATTTCAAGAAACGCAGTAACCCTAATCATTGAAAACTTTTCCCTCTAAATATCCCGAAAAAGAAAAACCCTCGTCTGCTCGTCGGTCGTTGAATTCAAAATCGAATTTCGAATCGATGTTCGCGATTCTCCGGGGCAGACGACTAAGGTTCCTACCGGAGCTCTCCATTTTGGCCGCCCGTCAATTGTGGACTTCTGAAAATGCCTTCTTTTTCAGGGCGTTCACCTCCGGGAAACCACCGCCAAGTGTTCGCGAAAATGACCCTGAGCAATCGTTCGCCTTCTCCTACCTCGTCAGCTCATGCGGATTGGCTCCAGACGTCGCCGCCCGCGCCTCCAGTAAACTCCATCTTAAATCGCCTGAAAATCCTGACGCCGTCTTGAATCTCCTCAGAGAGTACGGATTCACGGCCGCTGACATCTCTGTGATGGTCACCCGCTGGCCAAACGTTCTCTGTTCCTGCCCAGACAAAACCCTTTTGCCCAAGCTCGAATTTTTCACCTCCATTGGCGTCCTCCCCATACTGGCCGGGAAGCTGTCCCGAATCCCTAACGCCTTATGGTACAGCCTGAAGAACTCAATCATTCCCTCATATGCTTTACTGAAAAACCTGCTCGGGTCGGATAAGCTGGTAGTGCAAGTCTTTAAACGGGATCCCCTGATCTTCGGCTGGTGTATAGCCGGCAACTTCTCCTCCAACCTCTCAATTCTTGCAGCCTGTGGGGTCCCCTCATCGTCTCTCATCTCGCTGGTCACGACCCAGCCACGCATGCTTAGGGTTTCTCCAGAGAAGCTATCCTCGCAGGTGGATCGAGCAATAGAAATGGGGTTTCTCGTGTCCAAAGATGCATTTTTGAAGGCCATTCGGGTTTTGGTGGGTTTTGAGGAGTCGACCCTTAAGCGCAAGATGGAGGTTTATAGGCAGTGCGGCTGGTCTGAATCAGACATCAGAACGGCCTTTCTGAGTCAGGCGCTCTGTATGGGCTTGTCTGAGAAGAAGATATTGAAGAGTATGGCTTTTCTCGTTGATAAATTCGGGTGTGCACCAGGTGACGTGCCTCGGTGCCCTATGCTTCTTGGGTACAGCGTTGAAAAGAGAATGAAGCCAAGGTGGGCAGTTGCTACGGTTTTGAGTGAGAAGGGGCTGAAGAATGCTTCTGTCACGTCCTTGCTGACAGTGTCCGAGAAGATTTTCTTGAAGACCTATGTCGAGAAGTACAAGAAGCATATTCCCGAACTTTTGGACATTTATCGAGGTAATCAAATCCTGGCCCGCACTTCCTGAATTGGTTTCCGGTCAATGGGTGATGTTAGTTGATGATTTTGTTTGTTGTCTTGGGAGAATTATTTCCAGAATCTTGTTTTCTATGTTACATTCGTAATTCTCTTGCATTTGAGTTGCTGAAAGGTCTTTTCACTCTTTATGAGTTGGTCGATGTTTTCTGTACGTATTTAGTAGCTATATATACACTAGTATGAGAAGCAAATTGTGTTCCATAGCCAGAACCAGATGTTCTTCTTCTTCTTCTTCATAATCTTTTTAAGTATTTTCTGAAGCCCAAACATTTCAAGTGGACTTCTTAAGTCCAACGTTTCTCGTTTCGTACTTTGTTTCCATAATTCTTTGGACGTTTTAACCGGACTTAAACATTTTAGAGTATGTCGTCTAGTCCGTTAAGCATGAGACATACACAAGAAATCATTACACGCCAAATATCCGACTCCATATGCCTCTGTTTATCGTTGTCTTCCGAGGGAACAATTTACGGATCTTTCCATTAGGAAACGAGAACGAAAAAATCACATTTTTATTGACTCTTAGAATCGGTGCCGTTTTGATTTAATAATAGAACAGTGACAACACAAATCTGAACTGATATCCATAAAGTTCAACAGCCAACACTTGAAAATGACAAATATTCAATTTTGGCCCTCAAACGAAATTTATACATGTGATAGTTATGAATTCATATTTATTTTTATTCTTTAAAGAAGAGAGAAAAGTGTTTGTTTTTTTATTTCAAAATATATTTCTTTTAAAAAATGCATGATATTATTTATACTTAAAATGTCATGCATTGCCTGTACGACTTACTTATCTTGCATTTTAATAATTCTTTTAACACCATATAATAATTTTATAGGGAAATTTATTTAACTGATGAATAATTTATTAGTTTTTAATTTATATTAATAGATAATTTGTTTGTTCTGAATATATGAACATTTGATAATAAATACTAAATATAGTAACTTTTAATATTTGTTTGTAGCTTGAGTTAATCACTGGTTTTCTAACTTTGAGCTAATATACATTAATAGAATGGGTTATTCTAACAACACAAATTGACACATAGAATTAGAGCATAAAATTAAACACATAGTGATATAATCTAAGGAGTAGCTCGAACGAACTGATCTCAGCTAGGTCGGGGTGAATGGACTTTTCATATAGCTTGACGATATAACAACTCGGCTGGACCGGTCTTTTATAGAGTTCGGGTTATATGGTTGAAACCTAGCATCTCAGATACGAGGCAATGACCTCTTGACAGTTAGTGGTATTACCGACCTATGGACAGTTTGTACATGTAGACCTACTGACATTGTATTTGGTCGACCTATGTGTAGTTATACATGTAGACCTACTAACAATATATCTAGCCAACCTACGGACAATTATGCATGTAGACCTACTGACAGTGCACTTGGCACCTATGGACAATTACCATAAGAAAACATGCAGGTTGTTTGTATACGAAAGCCTATGAACAGTTTATACATGCGGACTTATGTACGATATTATAAATAAGGGACTTAAGAAATAAGACACTTTAAGGGTGACTTGGAAGGTAATCACAAAAAGAATTTGGATCATCTTGGAGATAAGAACGGGTTTTGGGTAGGCCTTAGGGGCAACAAGATAACTGCCGGGGCAGACCTTCGGGCAGCCAGGGCACCCGCACAGTGGGATCATGCAGACCTTCGGGCAACCAGGTAACAGTACAATTAGGTAGATCTTGGGCAACAAGGCAAGTGTTTACTATATATAGATCTCAGGTTTGAAAGTGTAAGGGTTACACGCTTTAAGGTTTACCGCTAGGAACAACCCCGACGTGTTTTGCAGGTAACTCCGGAGATCAAACCGGTTTGAGGTCATAGAAGAGCGGTTCATGAAGGAATTGCACATCACAAAAAATTATGATGCACATAATTAAGACTCACTAGATGTTAACCTATGATGAACTCTGAAATTTCTAGGGAGGACGACTATTAGTAGACATGCCCTCGTTTGGTAGAAGACCCTGAACCGGCATGAACTGTCGGTTCATGCCTGGTTTCAGTGATTCTGGGGTTTTTCTTAACTGAACGTTGGATTCCCAACAGTCAGATTCATCCGAAGGCCAGACTCAATCTGGTTGTGGGGTCCCCAACAGTCAACCCAACCCGGCGCAGACAAAAAAAAAAGTTGAAAATCCAGTCACGTCTTCCGGCCTGGACACGACGGGTGAAAACAAATTAAGACCCGAAACCGACTCGTTTGTAGCGCAGGGCTGGTTCAATAGCCCGTACATACGGACATGTTCCGGGCCGACGCTAACAATGTCTTACTATTAGAATAGTGGGTCGGCTTGGGCCTCTATTAGACCAAGACAAAAACTTGGGTCAGGCTTTTATCTATAAAGTGCTTTTAAAGCTTTGATAGCAGGGCCGTAGCTAGGATTTGTAAATTACTCGAGCTAAAATTATAGCAAAAAATTATGATAAAATGCTTTTACAACAACTAATTTTGGAAATATATTCATTTAATTAATATTTTTGTAGTTTAAATTTATAACTGGACTTAAAAAAAAAACCAATGACACTTCATTATGACGGGAAGAAAAAATAAAAATTAAAAAGAATGAAAAAGAACACTTATTAGGAATAAATTTAACTTATTGAACAATTATTTCTCAAATTTTTCAGATTTAACTTGTAGTCTAAATTAAGTGTTCTAAAAAAGAACACATATAAAAAAGAACACTAACTGTTTGATTTTGTCACAAAACCCCTCAAAATTAATATTTATGAGATGGTTATTTAAATTTAAAATTGTTTGGTGATTTTATTTGATTTTGTTATGCTATATATATTTTTATTAGTTAGACTAGCATTATAAATATATTGTCCAATTTCAATTTTAATATATATATATATACAAATAATAGAGAGTTAGATATACAAATATTTTTATATATATTTAGAAAAAAAAAAAAGGAGTTTAGGAGAGTGTAGTTTTGGAAAGGTCTCTAATCAAAATCATGACCAGTACTTATTTTCATAAAACAATACTGTTAGACACTAAAAATCAAAATCATTGGTGTATTCATCTAATTTAGAAACTGTAAACAGAGTAATGAAAATAATTAAATCAAATGATTGGTGTATTAATCTAGCCTAGGAATTGTAAACAGAGTAATGAAAATAATTCAAAATTTTTTACTTCTATTAATGATTTACAAGATTATTTTCACAAGAAAGGTTAGGACTTCTATCATTTTCAAGGAATTCGAACCGACCAAATTGTATTCGAGGAGAAGATCGATAAATAATGGCAATATTTTTTCTTTCCCACTGCGAATATATATATAATGCTCTCCATATGAAGATGCAAAGCATTATTGTACGGAGATCACTAGAATAAGTAATAGAAGTCTATCGCCAGATTCAGAACACTGTCAACTATGAGGACATGACATATTTAGTAGAATGTGTTGTACTAAAAAAAAGAGAGAAAGAAGACTCTCCGGATTGTTCTAGAACCTACCAATTCCTTCTCTGCCACTTCATTAAGGATGGCAGCGGTTCGGGTTCGGATCGGATGGAACCTCAGGGCACCCAAAACCAAAACCCAAACTTAAAAACCAAAACCAAAACCAAAACTGTTTCGGGTGAAAATCCTTCACCAAAACCAAAACACGCGGATACCCAAAAACCAAACGGATACCCAAAAAACCAAAAATATTATAATAAAACACCAAAGACAACAACATAAAACATGATAACTTAGAGAGTACCAGGCAACCAGTCACAAATTAGCAAGTACCAACGTACAGTACAAGCCATAAAGGTAGTAGAGTACATAGCTAAGCCAAGCCATCACGGGAGATGGGGAGATGATAAGAGGGAGAGGAAATTTTCACTTATATAGCTAGGGTTTTTGGTGGGCTTTTTGATGGGCCGTCTATTTTGGGCACCCAACGGAGCACCACGGGCGAAATATAGGATTCGCACCAAAACCGAAGACTTTCGGGTACCCGAAACCGCAAAACCATGGGTGAAATTTGAGAACCAAAACCGAAAACCGCAGAACCAAAAACCGCAGATATCCGAACCGAAACCGAACCGCTGCCATCCCTACACTTCATTGCTCGTTTTTAGCAGCGCGACAAGGAATACCACAATCCACAAGCATTATAGTTGAACTTAACAGTCTGACTTGAGCAAGTGACGAAAAGTTTGTATTGGTAACTACACGATTTCTGTCATCAGCTGTTTCGAACTGCAAGATTCAACAAAGATTGTGTACTTGTTTAGTTGTTTGGTAGCACAAAATGACAAATTTCTAAGAAGTCATAATTCAATTGTAATCAAGCCATATAAAAATTCTATAGAGAATTCCACAACATAGGAAATCTACAGAGTTGTGTATGTTTAACAAATAAATCCATAATCTTATGGTCATGATTTTATTGTAACAACATTTATCACTCAATTGGTTTTTTAAGAACCGATGAAAATACAAAGAAGGAAAAAAAGGGGAATAATGTTGGTATAGGTGTCCTAGAGACAATCATTTTAAGGACATATATACATGATCACATTAATAATTATATTGGATTATAATTATGGTATTGCAATTAATTAAATAAGTGTTTGATTGTTTGCAATTTATTAATTAATTGCTCCCTTGAGTTGATACTGTCATTAGCAGAGTGAGATGTTAATTGATAAAGTATAACTCTAAAATCGCTTCAATCGATGATCATTAAGAAAGAAATATTAATGATATGTCATAGATTGACATGTGGTCTGCATCATATTCTTATAGAATATAGTATGTCTCACTGCTATGAATAACTGTTATTCGTGATGGACACATGGATACTGGAGAGTATTGGCATACCCTACTGATAAACCATTTGTTTATGTGTCTATGGGAGTATCGGTGTGTGGAATGGTGTAATAGTCCTTTGACTTGAGTTCAATATGCAATTCATGTATAGAGTGATTTACTTAGACCTAGTCCAACGCTTACGCCCTTATGGGTAGACACGAGCTTGTATTGGGTAGATTATGATATACATGGAATTGGTAGTTGAGTCAAGATAGGATTCATTCCTCGAATATAGTTTTGAGAGAACACTCGTTTTCTCTATATTGGGTTGATAAAGTCATTGGCCAATGCACGTGATTATATTTGAAATGGTGTTCAAATATAATTGATAAAATCAACCAGTGAGATGAGATAAAATGATTAAGTTGTTTGGATAGACACACGTTCAAGTCCTAAGCTTAATCGAGTGGGTCGTGAATGAAGGGACCGTATCACTATTGAGTTCTACACTAAAGGTTTGTTTGCTTGTCCATGTAAACGTACTTCATATTTTGAGTTCGTCCTTCGACGCAGGCTAGGAGTTTCGTAAGGATCATAAATTAGATTTATGTCAATATATGAAGGGCTATAGTGTCACACAATATGCAATCAGTTTTCCGACTAAGAGTGAATCGAGAGTGTCAAATATTCAATTAGATTGGAATGTTTATTTATGAGTAATGAGATAATTTTCTATTTGATAGAAAATATTTAATTAAGTTAAATTAGATTTATACTTAATCAGTAATGAGATAATTTTCTATTTGATGGAGAATATTTAATTAAGTTAAATTAGATTTATATTTAATTAAAATATTAATTGGATTAGGTCCAATTACTCATTGGGTTGTAGGGTATCCTAAGGCCCATATATTAGGTTTTGACCTAATTATAAATATCTCATTATCTCTTCAAAATCGTTAATCGTTGGATACGTGTTTTAGTCATAGTATTTGACTATCACTTTTCCTTTTACATATTTGTCTGTTTAAGCTTGTGTTATAACTTTTGATGTTTTGTAACATATGATACCGAGTTTGTATATGGAAAGCGCAAAAGCAAAATGGAGTTTGATCAGGCAAAACTACACAACGATTTTACTTGTTACTGAATAATTGGTCTTTTTGGGTAAAATTTCAACATACCAATACCAATAATTACAGTTCAACTATTTAGATTTTTTATTATGAATCAATACCAATATACGTGCGGGGATATACATATGTTAGTCCAACAATTAAAAAAAAAAATAATAATAAAAAACACGATAACTGCAGTGTCAAAAAAAATACGCGATATTTCAAGAAACGCAGTAACCCTAATCATTGAAAACTTTTCCCTCTAAATATCCCGAAAAAGAAAAACCCTCGTCTGCTCGTCGGTCGTTGAATTCAAAATCGAATTTCGAATCGATGTTCGCGATTCTCCGGGGCAGACGACTAAGGTTCCTACCGGAGCTCTCCATTTTGGCCGCCCGTCAATTGTGGACTTCTGAAAATGCCTTCTTTTTCAGGGCGTTCACCTCCGGGAAACCACCGCCAAGTGTTCGCGAAAATGACCCTGAGCAATCGTTCGCCTTCTCCTACCTCGTCAGCTCATGCGGATTGGCTCCAGACGTCGCCGCCCGCGCCTCCAGTAAACTCCATCTTAAATCGCCTGAAAATCCTGACGCCGTCTTGAATCTCCTCAGAGAGTACGGATTCACGGCCGCTGACATCTCTGTGATGGTCACCCGCTGGCCAAACGTTCTCTGTTCCTGCCCAGACAAAACCCTTTTGCCCAAGCTCGAATTTTTCACCTCCATTGGCGTCCTCCCCATACTGGCCGGGAAGCTGTCCCGAATCCCTAACGCCTTATGGTACAGCCTGAAGAACTCAATCATTCCCTCATATGCTTTACTGAAAAACCTGCTCGGGTCGGATAAGCTGGTAGTGCAAGTCTTTAAACGGGATCCCCTGATCTTCGGCTGGTGTATAGCCGGCAACTTCTCCTCCAACCTCTCAATTCTTGCAGCCTGTGGGGTCCCCTCATCGTCTCTCATCTCGCTGGTCACGACCCAGCCACGCATGCTTAGGGTTTCTCCAGAGAAGCTATCCTCGCAGGTGGATCGAGCAATAGAAATGGGGTTTCTCGTGTCCAAAGATGCATTTTTGAAGGCCATTCGGGTTTTGGTGGGTTTTGAGGAGTCGACCCTTAAGCGCAAGATGGAGGTTTATAGGCAGTGCGGCTGGTCTGAATCAGACATCAGAACGGCCTTTCTGAGTCAGGCGCTCTGTATGGGCTTGTCTGAGAAGAAGATATTGAAGAGTATGGCTTTTCTCGTTGATAAATTCGGGTGTGCACCAGGTGACGTGGCTCGGTGCCCTATGCTTCTTGGGTACAGCGTTGAAAAGAGAATGAAGCCAAGGTGGGCAGTTGCTACGGTTTTGAGTGAGAAGGGGCTGAAGAATGCTTCTGTCACGTCCTTGCTGACAGTGTCCGAGAAGATTTTCTTGAAGACCTATGTCGAGAAGTACAAGAAGCATATTCCCGACCTTTTGGACATTTATCGAGGTAATCAAATCCTTGCCCGCACTTCCTGAATTGGTTTCCGGTCAATGGGTGATGTTAGTTGATGATTTTGTTTGTTGTCTTGGGGGAATTAAATCCAGAATCTTGTTTTCTATGTTACATTCGTAATTCTCTTGCATTTGAGTTGCTGAAAGGTCTTTTCACTCTATGAGTTGGTCGATGTTTTCTGTAAGTACTTAGTAGCTATATATATACACTAGTATGAGAAGCAAATTGTGTTCCATAGCCAGAATCAGATGTTCTTCTTCTTCATAATCTTTTTAAGTATTTTCTGCAGCCCAAACATTTCAAGTGGACTTCTTAAGTCCAACGTTTCTCGTTTCGTACTTTATTTCCATAATTCTTTGGACGCTTTAACCGGACTTAAACATTTTAGAGTATGTCGTCTAGTCCGTTAAGCATGAGACATACACAAGAAATCATTACACGCCAAATATCCGACTCCGTACGCCTCCGTTTATCGTTGTTTTCCGAGGGAACAATTTACTGACCTTTCCATTAGGAAACGAGAACGAAAAAATCACATTTTTATTGACTCTTAGAGTAAGTGCCGTTGAATTTTGGTTGTCCCTTCTCGGACGGGGTCGGCTACCATGAGTGAATGGACGATAGTCGGTGCAACATTTGGCCTAGCAGTTGAAAAACTCGTTTGGTTTTCTTTAGTTCACCAAATTCCGTCATAAGATTGTTATTATATGGTATGTGAAAATCAAGAAAATTACATGAAGAAAACAAAAGCTGTTATGAAATGCGATGAAAATAAAAAACACAATGTATAAAACCGGAATAAATTATAAGCTGCTTTCTTTCACTTTTTCGCTTTCGTACATCTCAAAATTGCAATGTATTCATCACCTTTTATAGCCAAATTTGGCACACCTTACAATACATTATATAATATAATAATAAAAGGATAATCCTTGTTAATAGTGGTAAATCCACTTTTTCTTAACACTCCCCCTTGGAGTTACCACTATTAAATGTGTATTTATGCTGCCTCGTTAAAAACCTTATCTGGAAAAACCCTGTGGGAAAAAAACCGAGATAAGGAAAAAAGAGTACAGCCGCACATACTCCCCCTCGAGTTATCATCTGTACAAATTCCGAAGATCTCTCATTCCAATGTTGTGTACGTGCTTTCGAAACATTGTCGTCGGGAGCGCCTTCGTAAACAAATCAGCTGCATTATCGCTTGATCGAATGTATTGAACTTTGATTTGTTTGTTTCTTTCAAGCTCTTGCGCATATGTGAAGAACTTTGGCGGGATATGTTTAGTTCTGTCACTCTTAATGTATCCTTCATTGGTTTGAGCGACACATGCTGCATTGTCTTCGTATATCACCGTCGGGTCATTATTGTTCGATAGTCCACTGGCTTGTTGAATATATTGAGTCATGTTTCTGAGCCAGATGCTTTCCCTAGTTGCTTCATGAAGTGCAATGATCTCAGCATGGTTTGAAGACGTCGCAACTAATGTTTGTTTTTGGGAACGCCAAGAAAATGCAGTTCCGCCAATCGTAAAAACGTATCTAGTTTGAGATCTTGCTTTATGGGGATCTGAGAGATATCCTGCATCTGCAAAAGCGATTATTTCATGTTTTTTATCGTTAGAGTAAAACAGTCCCAAATCGATTGTCCCTTGGAGATAACGGAATATATGCTTAATTTCATTCCAATGCCTCCTTGTAGGTGCCGAGTTATATCTCGCCAACAAGTTGGTAGCAAAAGATATATCTGGTCTGGTGCAATTTGCAAGATACATAAGAGCCCCTATTGCACTCATATATGGTATTTCAGGACCAAGTATTTCTTCATCTTCATCACAAGGTCGAAATGGATCCTTTTCAACATCTAATGTCCGATTGACCATTGGGGTACTAAGTGGATTCACCTTGTCCATATTGAATCGTTTCAGTATTCTTTTAGTGTAATTAGATTGATGGACAAATATCCCATTTTGGACTCGTTCTATTTGCAAGCCGAGACAATATTTGCTCTGTCCGAGATCTTTCATTTCAAATTCGCCTTTTAGTAAAGTGACTGCTTCTTGAATTTCATTTGTAGTCCCAATAATATTAAGATCATCGACATAGACAGCAATTATCACAACTCCATCTTGTGATCTTTTTATAAAAATACACGGGCATATTTAATTATTTATGTATCCTCGTTTAAGCAATTGTTCACTCAAACAATTGTACCACATACGCCCGGATTGTTTCAAGCCATACAATGATCTTTGCAGTTTTATCGCACATAACTCTTTAGGTTTGGACTTCAGAGCATGGTTGGATACAAAAATTTCTCAAAAAAATCCAAACATTTTTAACTCAACCACTTTTTTAACTCAACTTTAACTCAACCCACCATCATCAGTATTATCAATATAATTAAATAATATCAATCAAT
>CACSLK010027833.1:5851041-5861252 GCA_902706635.1 Striga hermonthica
TATTCATCTACTCACATAAATTTAACTAACTATCACATCACATTTTCTCTCTCTTACTTTTACATCAATTTAATTTTAATTATTTTATTTAAAATATTATTTTATTATATCCACTAACAACTAACCACACCTACTTTTTCAAATTTAACCAACCCAAATCAAAACAAAAACAAATTTATATCCAAGCATGCTCTTAGTGCTTCGGGCATTCTAATTCCTTCTGGAATTTTCATATAAATGTCAGTGTCTAGCGACCCATATAAGTAAGCAGTCACAACGTCCATAAGACGCATCTCAAGATTTTCATGGATGGCCAAACTAATCAAGTATCTGAAAGTAATTGCATCCATAACAGGGGAATATTTTCATCATAATCAATCCCAGGCCTCTGGGAGAATCCCTGTGCTACAAGGCGAGTTTTATATCTTGTGATCTCATTTTTCTCATTTTTTTTCTGACAAAAACCCACCTGTACCCAATAGGTTTTATGTCTTTGGGTATAATGGTTATAAGTCCAAAAACCTTTCGTTTATTAAGCGAATTTAACTCGGCTTGAATAGCGCTTTTCCACTTTTCCCAATCATGTCTTTTCTGACATTCAATCATAGATTTTGGTTCAGGATCCTCAACTTCTTTGTCAATTTCTTGTGATACCATATATGCGAAAGCATCATCAATGATCTCATCACGCTTCCAAAGTTTCCCATTATTTACGTAATTGATGGAGATTTCAATATTTTCATTTCGTTCCGAAATTTTTCCATCATATTGATTCTTTTTCAAATTCGAATCTTGAATTTCTCTTTTCTTTTGAGGATTCTTATCTTTAGGCCCCACTGGTCTTCCTCGTTTCAATCGTGCCTTTAATTCATTTGGCACATCGTCATTTGCCATTTCTTTTGGAATCTCAATTCGAGCAGGGGCATTTATAGCTGCAACATGTGATTTTGTCACCCTTTTTGTATCAGTAAATTCATTGGCAATTGATTTGCAATATTCTGCAGATGTATAATCTTTTGAACTTCTTGCTCTCTTTGTTTGGTAGGAGGATCAAGATATGACAGTGATAATGTTCTCCATTCAATATTTTTCTCAATTGATTTTTCATTCCCACCTAAAGGGGGAAATAATTCTTCATTAAAATGACAATCATCAAATCGAGCTGTAAAAACATCACCTGTTTTTGGCTCAAGATATTTTATTATTGATGGAGATTCATATCCAACATATATTCCCAACTTTCTTTGAGGCCCCATTTTTGTACGTTGGGGCGGAGCAATTGGTACATACACTGCACAACAAAAATTTTTTATATGTGCAATATTTGGTTCTCGACCAGATGCCAACTGTAATGGCGAGTATGTATGGTGTGCACTTGGTCTTATCCGAATTAGATTATCTGCATGCAGAATAGCATGTCCCCATACTGAAGTGGGCAGTTTTGTCCTCATTATCAATGGTCTGGCTATAAGCTGCAATCGTTTGATCAATGATTCTGCCAGACCATTTTGAGTATGAACATGTGCTACGGGATGTTCAACATCAATTCCCACTGCCATACAATAATCATTAAATGCTTGAGATGTAAATTTTCCAGCGTTGTCCAGTCTGACCCTTTTGATAATATAATCTGGGAATTGAACCCTTAATTTGATAAGTTGGGCAAGCAATTTAGCAAATGCCACATTTCTAGGGATGAAAACGGACGGGAACGGGCGGGAAACCCCCTAAACCGTTTCCGTTCCCACATATTTTGACCGGGAACGGGAACGGGAACGGGAAAGAACGGGAGCGGGAACGGATGCGGGACATCCCGGTATACGGAAACGAACTAATACGAACGGATATAATACAGGTAGCGGGCGGTAACGGGCAATTAAACGCGGTATGACGATGACAAAAAACCACAATCATAAGTCCATAATTGACACAATAATAAATTTAAACAATATATATCTGTTATGAAAATGAAATTTTCGTCATTAAACAATAATAATTATAATTATAATTATTATTATTATTATTATTATTATTATTATTATTATTATTATTATTGTACTCGTCTCATGAATACCATTTGTGCATCATCGTCTTCTGACGGTAACATGTGGTATTAAAATTAGTCTTAGTATACTTTTCACAATATATATCTAAAATTAGCCTCTAAAATTAGTCTCTCTTATTATTATAATTATTATTATTATTATTTGAGTGTAAAAAACAACATATATAACATCACAGTACAATACCTATTTGGTCCCGGGAATTCTAAACGGGATAAAAACGGGATATTCCCGCTAAAAAACGGGAAACCGGGAAAACGGGCGGGAAACACCCCAAACCGTTTCCGTCCCGTTACCGTTTTTATCCGTCCCGTTACCGTTTTTATCCGTCCCGTTCCCGGAAAAAAACCGGAAATACGAAAACGAGCGGGTCAAATATGGGAACGGTTGCGGGACGGTACGGGATTTTCCCGTCCCGTTTTCATCCCTACACATTTCTAGTGGATAACAAACTCACGTGAGACCATCTACTAGAAGCATCAATTAACACCATAAAATATCTGAATGGACCACAAGGTGGATGAATAGTTCACATATATCACCATGAATTCTTTCCAAAAATAACGGTGATGCATGTCCGATTTTAGTATGTGATGGTCTTATTATCAATTTCCCTTGAGAACATGAGGTACACGTCAATTCACGTGTTTGCAATATCCTCTGATTTTTTAACGGATGTCCACTAGAGTTTTCAATAATTCTTCGCATCATTATCGAGCCAGGATGACCAAGTCTATCATGCCAAAGTTTAAACATTTCATTCGCCTGTGACTTTGTTGCAACATAAGTCTCAATAATATAAATGCGGGTGTAATATAAGCCCGATGATAAAGCTGGCAATTTCTCCAAAACACATTTATTTCCCGCAACATTTGAGGTAATGCAAAGATATTCAACTCCCCCTTTATTCATTGTTTCAACATGGTATCCGTTCATTCGGATATCTTTAAAACTCAACAAGTTTCTTGTTGATTTCAGGGAGAATAATGCATCATTCAATGTAAACTTTGTACCTCCCATCATAAAAAATATGGCTTTTCCAGAACCCTCAATTATCTTTGCATTTCCAGATATTGTGTTTACTTTTGCTTTATTTAATTTCAAGTTGACAAAATATTTTCTGTCCTTGAGTATAGTATGAGTTGTGGCACAATCTGCAAGACATATATCTCCATTTTGAATTCGAGACTGATCCATGATCTAAAAGAAAACAACATTATTATTGATCAAATTTGAAATAACTAGTACAAATACGCAAATACAACAAAAACTTAGAAAGCAATAAAAGAAACAGGATAATCAGTTGTTCTCTTGGTCATTTCCAGCTCTTTCTTCAGATACCGTATCGGCAAAATCCAGGTTCAGCATGTCATCGATGCCATAGTCATCATCTACACGTGTTGAATCATTCCCAGAAGATTCCCCAATCATAAAATTGGTTTCAATATTTTTATCTTTCGATTTCTGGGAATTGTTATAATTATCAACAACTTGTCTCGGGGCACGACAATTTCGCGCCTAATGCCCCGTCCTTCCACATCGATAACATGCCTTTTCATCATTATTCTCCGTCACATTATTCTGTTCAAATTTTGGCTGAAAAATTTTCCCCCTTTCATAATTTTGGGCATAATTACGGCCTCGCCCACGATTATATCCACGGCCCGAGTTATACCCTCGGTGAAATTTGAAGCCTTGGTCAAATCGGCGATCTGGGTCATATCCACGGCCACGGCCACGTCCACGTCCATGACCCCGGCCACGCCCCGAGGTATATCCACGCATATATGTTTGGCTGTTTTCAGTTCTGGTTCCCTGTTTCGATATCACAACATTTATTTCAAGAACCGCAGTAGACCCCGTGGGTCTAGATTCATGATTTTTCATCAACAACTCGTTATTTTGTTCAGCCAACAGCAAACCAGAAATCAACTCAGAATATTTTACAAAGCCTTTTGCTCTGTATTGTTGCTGCAATAGTACATTTGAAGCGTGGAACGTGGACAACATTTTTTCCAGCATATCATAATCAGTTATGTTTTCTTCGCATAATTTTAACACCGAACAAATGCGGAACATGGCCGAATTGTACTCGTTAACAGTTTTGAAGTCTTGGAAGCGTAAATGCATCCATTCATAACGAGCCCGGGTGAGAATCACCGTTTTCTGGTGATCATATCTTTCTTTTAAGGCTTTCCAGAGATCTGCAGGATCTTTTACAGTTAAATATTCATTTTTCAAAGCCTCATTCAAATGATGCCTCAAAAATATCATTGCTTTAGCTTTTTCCTGTATTGATGAATCATTTGGGGAGATTATTGTTTTTTCTAATCCCCTTGCTGCCAAATGAATTTCGACATCCAATGTCCATGAGATATAATTTTTCCCAGATATATCGAGAGCTTCAAATTCGAGTTTGACCAGATTTGCCATGATAACTATAAAATAAAACACCAATGCTTAGATTCGAAAAATTACATATACAATCACTAATTTTTCAATACGTACATAAGAGCAAATACTAAACACATTATACAAAGGCCTAATACATAAAATTTAAATCCAACAGTACGATACATCATTTTGAAAATTAGGAAGACATATATAATAAACAAGATAATGTTAATTATAAGTAATGGATCAAATATTTTTTTTTATAAAGAAAATATATTTTGAGTGTTTGTATTATGAAAATGAATTGTAGTGATATATATAGATATTTGTAAATAGCCGTTACAATATAGCCGTTAACTAGCCGTTGGAAACAAATTTAATGATATAATATTTGCTAATTAATCATTTATGATCATAAAATTCTAATTAATCATGTATTTTACTTTAAAATTTTACCGAGTCATTACTTAAACAATTTAATAAATAACAAATTAAATAAAAATGTCACTCCACACTACTCGATAAATCTTTCAGTGGGTACAAGAATAAACAGTTATAAATTTCACGCCACATTACTGGGTAAACCATTTTTGTGGGTGTTAAGTATAAATAATAACATTTATTATAACTTGAAAAATAATTCATAAGCAAATTTAATAATATCATATCACCACATATTATTGACTATGGCATAGCCTAATTTGCCAATAATAATGGTAACGTGTAGATAATATCATATTTAGTATACATATCTTGACTGTGGCAGAGCATAACTTGTCAAGAATAATGATAATATATATGTATATATATATATATATATCTTTGACTGTGGCAGAGCCTAACTTGTCAAAAATAATAGCAATATGTATATATATCCTTGACTGTGGCAGAACCTAACTTGTCAAGAATAATGGTAATATATTCATATTATTATTATATTCCTACCTTTCTGACCGGATAGAGCGCTCGTGCTGATAACGTGTTATGAAATGCGATGAAAATAAAAAACACAATGTATAAAAACCAGAACAAATTATAAGCTGCTTTCTTTCACTTTTTCGCTTTCGTACATCTCAGAATTGCAATGTATTCATCACCTTTTATAGCCAAATTTGGCACATCTTACAATACATTATATAATATAATAATAAAAGGATAATCCTTGTTAATAGTGGTAAATCCACTTTTTCTTAACAAAAGCAAAATAAATGTCGAAGCATGCGGTAATTACATCTTTTTAAAGACGAAATTGCTCTTAAAAATTCTCACGGTTAACGGCAGATGCCTTTAATGACGACTTTTAACTTATATATTGCGTATTTGAAATATAAAATTTTCGACGAATAATACTTATGTTTCAGACTCTCACAATAAAAAAATAAATAACACAATATGTCATATGAACTTTGAAAAGTGTGATACATGAGCTTTTTAATTGTGAGTGCATTGAATGATTTTGAGAGCATTGAATGATTAATTGCATGATGTATTTATTTATAGATATAGGAAAACAACTTAAGAAGTTTTAAATTTTAAACACGACTTTTGGAACTTGCAGATATGAGACGGACGCACCCGTAAATCAAAGGACATCTTATGGACACTAGGGAACATCACCCATTGTACGCCACGACGGGTTCGCGCTCGATAGTTGAAAATTGGTTGCAGTCACGAGTGTCAGTTGCGCGTCCAAGTGCCGCGAGCCTGTACGCTCTCATTCGGATTCCAAACTGTGCCCAATTTTTTCCTACTCTTATCCAACAAACTCATTAGTGTTCTATCATGCTCAGTGCATGGTTATAGCTCGTTTGGTTTCTCCGAGTATTCAACAAAAACCAAATGATTGCAAATTTTACAATTATTGAGTTACTTAAACTCAGCTTTTAGTTTCAAAATTATATTTTTTAGTACACTAATTTCTCATCCACTTTATACTGGTTTTGAGAAATTTTTAAGTTCATTTATAGATACAAACCAATTTTCATACACAGACAACAAACGATTACATAAAGACAAATTGATGGATAAAAGTTTTAAGTGCATACAATAACTGAAATGAATAATAATTGTAGTAAGTTGATTTAATAATAGAACAATGACAACACAAATCTGAATGACAAATATTCAGTTTTGCCCCTCAAACGAAATTTATACATGTGATAGTTATGAATTCATATTTATTTTTATTCTTTAAAGAAGAGAGAAAAGTGTTTGTTTTTTTATTTCAAAATATATTCTTGTAAAAAATGCATGATATTATTTATACTTAAAATGACATGCATTGCCTGTACGACTTACTTATCTTGCATTTTAATAATTCTTTTAACACCATATAATACACCATATAATAATTTTATAGGGAAATTTATTTAACTGATGAATAATTTATTAGTTTTTAATTTATATTAATAGATAATTTATTTGTTAGGAATATATGAAAATTTGATAATAAAAACTAAAAAAAAAAATCGTATCCCCTTGCGATGAGGGCGATTATTCTCTGACGAGAGCTACACATTCCGGCAATGCGCAACCATATTCTCTTAACTAAGAGTCACTGATCTTCTACCAGTTTCCTCCCTTAGCTATTTCCTCTTATTTCTCCCCCCTCCTTTTTTTATTCCCTTCGAATTGACTGACTTAGGGTTTTTTCTTCTTGTGTTCTTTTGTTTCTTGGCTGAGCAGGTTTTGATATTTTCTCTCATCAACGCGTAGTGACTCAGTGTTCAGTATGGAAGACAAGGAGCTCAGTCGGAGATTGGGTGATGTTCAGTTATCAGAGATAGAAGCTAATCTCATCCCTTTGGCAACGGACGATATTCAGAAAAGTAAGGATGAGTGTGCCAGAAGTATTTTCGGGAAGGTTATTAGGCAACATAAGGTTCATCTAATCGGTCTGAAAAGTGTTCTATCCCAAATATGGCAAATCCAGGCCCAGATGACAATCAAAGAAATCAGCAGCGACTACTTCCAATTCATTTTCTCAAACCTAGAAGACAAAGTCAAAGTGCTGAAAGGAACGAATTGGCTAATTGATAACCAATATCTAATTCTTAGAGACTGGTCTGAAAGCATCAATAGTCAACACAAAAGCTTCAAGGAACTGGAGATATGGGTTCAAGTGTGGAATGTCCCAATCCAATGGACATCTACAGAAGTTGGACTCAAAATTGGGAAGGCTTTCAAAAGAGTTAAGAATGTAGTCATCCCCCAATATGGTTCACTAGTTGGGAAATGTCTAAGGATGCTGGTTACCATTGATATTGAGATGCCTATTCTCAGATATGCATGCTTACAACTGGACGACACCACAAAAATTGTTGAATTCAAGTATGAAAGGTTAGTGAACTTCTGTCATTATTGCGGGATCATTGGGCATTTAGACAAAAATTGTTAAAAACGGATGCAAGACATGGATACTGGGAACCTCAGAGAAGGAGCTTATGGGGACTGACTTAAAGCTCATGACTACCCTCCCTTGGGACACAATCAACAGTCCAATTCAAATTCAGAATCCCCATCTCCTACTCCCAACCAAAAATCTAACACTCTTTCCCCCTTATCTGTTAAGGTTAACCCCCTCAATACCAACCCAAACACAGACACCCCATCATCCTCCAACAATACCTGCAATCAGAACTCTACCAACCTAACCACTCAGAATAAGCCCTGTAATCCTCCTATCTCCCCTGCATCTTTGATCCAACCTCTCTCGTCAACCAAAAGCCAATCCTCCTCACCTATTAACCCAAACACTGTCACTAAAATCATTCCACATCCTTCTTCCCCCAGAACTGACAGCTCTCAACAGATAACCCCCATGGAAACCCTACCTCTCTATATCCCTGAAGAAAACACCCAGAACCTTCAAATAGTGACTTGTCCCCAACCAGTAGACATAAATCTGCAACCATCTTCAATCCCAGCTCAACCCAATCCTAGTAAAAAATGGAAAAGGAAGCAAGTCTCCCCCAGCAAAGAGGTTAAGCAAGCAATTTCCCAAGGCAGACTTACCAGAACCAAGAGACAACTTACCATTCAAGAACCACAAGGCAATTCCCAGAGTTGTTCCAAAGGTGATAATTTCACTAGTAGAAAAAACACTTTTCACATCGGGTGTTTACATCGGTTTTGCCAAAACCGATGTAAAAAACACTTTTCACATCACATGTTGATATCGGTTTTGCCGAAACTGATGTAAACAACTAAGGCGGTGGTATTTTTGTAAATAAATTTTCATTAGGCACATCGGTTCTTACAAACCGATGTGAACAATGTGATAGGTGACACTGATTACATAGGTTCTATGTATAACCGATGTAAAAAAAATAACTTAAAATATCGGTTTGAAAACACCGACGTATATGGGTCTGTGCATAGACATCGATTTCAATGCAACCGATGTGTGGACCGGTGCATTTAGTATGCATCGGCTCATATACACCGATGTGAATGCGCCCAAAAATGATGTGCTAAACTGATGTGCATCAGTTTAATAAAACCGATGTGAAGTCAACCCAAAACTGATGTGTAAAACTTCCAAAAATCAATTAATAAGCCCAAAATTGGAAATAAAAAATAATAAGCCCAAATTGAACTCTCTCTTTCTCGAGAAATCCGATTGCTCTCAAAACCCTCCGTCGCACCTTCAGCTTCTCATCGTCACCAGCCAACGCACCTTCACAGCCGTTTGTTGACAGCTAGCCCGACGCAGCCACTCCTTTCTTCTCCGGACCATCCACAGTTTGTTGACCGTGAGCCAGGCGCGACCTCCTTCGACGACAGTCGTTGGTCGACTGCCGCTTATTGTCTGTCCACCGCCGCCTGCCGTTTTTTGGTAAGATGTTCTTTACAATTCATCTTAATTGAAAATATTGTTGATTGCTTCATTTGCTAGTTGAATTCAGTTGTGGTTAATTGCTTACTAACATATATTTAAATTGATAGTAGTTAAATTGTTTTTAAGGTTTTAAGTCTCTGTTGGTGAATTGATATTTGACTCTGTAAAAAATGGAATCTTTAGTTCCAGAATTGAGATTTGAATTTCTTGATTTTTGAAATTGTTAAGGGGGTTTGCTAGGGTTGCTTTCTCTGCTGGTGAATTGATCTTTGATTTCTGTATAAATTTTTTGTTGGTCCTCCGAGAAAGGATCGACATCACTAAATGACTAAGAAAATCATGTTTTCGGTACACTAAAGCACAGGTAAACCGGAAATCGATCTGGAAAGCAAATCAGAATAACTAAGTTAATCTTTTCTAACTATTGTGATACCCTAGGTACGCTTTCTCCTTTTCAGTCACGTGTGAGCTTCTTAATACAAATCCTCCATAGTTGATCCACTATCTAATCTAGCTCTCGTTTTGTACTTGTTTTCATCTTCTCACATAATCTTTGAGCTCTGTATATCACACCCTCGCCCAACTCTTCGTAAACCACCATATCAATGGCTTTTGGGACCTCTTCTCTGCCTACCTCGACCCCGATGCCGACCTCTACTGCCAGCCTGAAATTTACAGGTTGGTCGGCCCTCATCGGCATCCCCACAAGCGGGACCCTAAAATACACACTCTCCATCACCTAACTCCACCCGCAATTGCTCACGAAACCGCCAATGTTCGGGTGGGACAAAATCCTCTTCTGTGCGACCCACTTCATAACCACTCTCGGGACATGCAAAGTAGGCCTACCTGTTTGTGGCTTTGTGCCTATATGTGACAAGACTAAGTGATTGTTTGGTTGACTTTTGTTGGGG
>CACSLK010027833.1:5870288-5887202 GCA_902706635.1 Striga hermonthica
GTTCCTGCCCAGACAAAACCATTTTGCCCAAGCTCGAATTTTTCACCTCCATTGGCGTCCTCCCCATACTGGCCGGGAAGCTGTCCCGAGCCCCTAACGCCTTATGGTACAGCCTGAAGAACTCAATCATTCCCTCATATGCTTTCCTGAAAAACCTGCTCAGGTCGGATAAGCTGGTAGTGCAAGTCTTTAAACGGGATCCCCTGATCTTCGGCTGGTGTCTAGCCGGCAACTTCTCCTCCAACCTCTCATTTCTTGCAGCCTGTGGGGTCCCCTCATCGTCTCTCATCACGCTGGTCACGAGCCAGCCAAGCGTTCTTAGGGCTTCTCCAGAGAAGCTATCCTCGCAGGTGGATCGAGCAATAGAAATGGGGTTTCTCGTGTCCAAAGATGCATTTTTGAAGGCCATTCGGGTTTTGGTGGGTTTTGAGGAGTCGACCCTTAAGCGCAAGATGGAGGTTTATAGGCAGTGCGGCTGGTCTGAATCAGACATCAGAACGGCCTTTCTGAGTCAGGCGCTCTGTATGGGCTTGTCTGAGAAGAAGATATTGAAGAGTATGGCTTTTCTCGTTGATAAATTCGGGTGTGCACCAGGTGACGTGGCTCGGTGCCCTATGCTTCTTGGGTACAGCGTTGAAAAGAGAATGAAGCCAAGGTGGGCAGTTGCTACGGTTTTGAGTGAGAAGGGGCTGAAGAATGCTTCTGTCACGTCCTTGCTGACAGTGTCCGAGAAGATTTTCTTGAAGACCTATGTCGAGAAGTACAAGAAGCATATTCCCGACCTTTTGGACATTTATCGAGGTAATCAAATCCTTGCCCGCACTTCCTGAATTGGTTTCCGGTCAATGGGTGATGTTAGTTGATGATTTTGTTTGTTGTCTTGGGGGAATTAAATCCAGAATCTTGTTTTCTATGTTACATTCGTAATTCTCTTGCATTTGAGTTGCTGAAAGGTCTTTTCACTCTATGAGTTGGTCGATGTTTTCTGTAAGTACTTAGTAGCTATATATATACACTAGTATGAGAAGCAAATTGTGTTCCATAGCCAGAATCAGATGTTCTTCTTCTTCATAATCTTTTTAAGTGTTTTCTGCAGCCCAAACATTTCAAGTGGACTTCTTAAGTCCAACGTTTCTCGTCTTTGTTTCCATAATTCTTTGGACGCTTTAACCGGACTTAAACATTTTAGAGTATGTCGTCTAGTCCGTTAAGCATGAGACATACACAAGAAATCATTACACGCCAAATATCCGACTCCGCCTCCGTTTATCGTTGTCTTCCGAGGGAACAATTTACTGACCTTTCCATTAGGAAACGAGAACGAAAAAATCACATTTTTATTGACTCCTAGAATAAGTGCCGTTGAATTTTGGTTGTCCCTTCTCGGACGGGGGCGGCTACCATGAGTGAATGGACGATAGTCGGTGCAACACTTGGCCTAGCAGTTGAAAAACTCGTTTGGTTTTCTTTAGTTCACCAAATTCCGTCATAAGATTGTTATATGTTATGTGAAAATCAAGAAAATTACATGAAGAAAACAAAAGCAAAATAAATGTCTTTAGCATGCGGTAATTACATCTTTTTAAAGAAGAAATTGCTCTTAAAAATTCTCTCGGTTAACGGCAGATGCCTTTAATGACGACTTTTAACTTATATATTGCGTATTTGAAATATAAAATTTTCGACGAATAATACTTACTTTCAGACTCTCACAATAAAAAAATAAATAACACAATATGTCATATGAACTTTGAAAAGTGTGATACATGAGCTTTTTAATTGCGAGTGCATTGAATGATTTTGAGAGCATTGAATGATTAATTGCATGATGTATTTATAGATATAGGAAAACAACTTAAGAAGTTTTAAATTTTAAACATGACTTTTGGAACTTGCCCGTATGAGACGGACGCACCCGTAAATCAAAGGACATCTTATGGACACTAGGGAACACCATCCATTGTAGGCCACGACAGTGTCGCGCTCGATAGTTGAAAATTGGTTGCAGCCACGAGTGTCAGTTGCGCGTCCAAGTGCCACGAGCCTGTACGCTCTCATTCGGATTCCAAACTCTGCCCAATTTTTTCCTACTCTTATCCAACAAACTCATTAGAGTTCTATCATGCTCAGTGCATGGTTATAGCTCGTTTGGTTTCTCCGAGTATTCAACAAAAACCAAATGATTGCAAATTTTACAATTATTGAGTTACTTAAAACTCAGTTTTTAGTTTCAAAATTATATGTTTAATACACTAATTTCGTTTGCGTAATTGTCGTATGTTCATCGCACAATGTCTTTCACACTTTCTGGGGTGAAAAAACTTAGTTTTTTATTGGGCGATGTGAAAAACATAGCAGTACTTCAAAACGGGGTGAAAATAGATATTTTCACTAAATATAATGGGCTATTCTAACACAACACAAATTGACACATAGAATTAGAGCATAAAATTACACACATAATGATATAATATATGGAGTAGCTCGAACGAACTGATCTCAGCTAGGTCGGGGTGAATGGACTTTTCATATAGCTTGACAATATAACAACTCGGCTGGACCCGTCTTTTATAGAGTTCGGTTATATGGTTGAAACCTAGCATCTTAGATATGAGACAGTGACCTCTCGACAGTTAGTGGTATTATCGACCTATGGACAGTTTGTACATGTAGACCTACTGACATTGTATTTGGTCGACCTATGTGCAGAAATACATGTAGACCTACTGACAATATATCTAGCCAACCTATGGACAGTTATGAATGTATACCTACTAACAGTGCATTTGGCACCTATGGACAATTAACAAAAGAAAACATGCAGATTGTTTGTATATGAAGGCCTATGAACAGTTTATGCATGCAGACTTATGGACGATATTATAAATAAGGGACTGAAGAAATAAGACACTTTAAGGGTGACGTGGAAGGTTTTCAAAAAAGGTTTTGGATCATCTTGGAGATAAGAATGGGTTTTGGGCAGGCCTTAGGGGCAACAAGATAACTGTCGAGAAAAATCTTCGGGCAGCCAGGGCACCCGTACAGTGGGATCATGCAGACCTTCGGGTAACCAGGTAACAGTACAATTAGGTAGATCTTGGTCAACAAGGCAAGTGTTTATTATATATAGATCTCATGTTTGTAAGTGTTAGGGTTACATGCTCTAAGGTTTACCGCTAGGAACAACCCCGATGTGTTTTGCAGGTAACTCCGGAGATCAAACCGGTTCGAGGTCATAGAAGAGCGGTTCATGAAGGAATTTCACACAACATAGAATTATGATGCACATAATTAAGACTCACTATATGTTGACCTGTGATGAACTCAAAATTTCTAGGGAAGGACAACTATCAGTAGACATGACCTCGTTTAGTATAAGACCCTGAACTGGCATGAACTGTCGGTTCATGCTTGGTTTCAGTTATTCTGGGGTTTTTTCTTAACTTAACGTTGGATTCCCAATCGTCAGATTGATCCGAAGGCCCAGACTCAATCTGATTATGGGGTCCCTAACGGTCAACTCAACCCGGCGCAGACAAAAAACTTAAAAAAAAGAGTTGAAAATCCAGACACGTCTTCCGGCCTATACACGGCGGGTAAAAACAAATTAAGACCTAAAATTGACTCATTTGTAGCGCTGGGTTGGTTCAATAGCTCGTACATACGGACATGTACCGGGCCGACGCTAACCATGTTGGTTTCTTGGATATTAAATACAATTGATCCAGTTCTTCGGTCCTATGTTCCTCATATTGAAATCGCCAAGGATCTATGGGATCATCTTCATCGTCGATTCTCCCAAATTAATGGCACACGAATTCCACAATTAAATAGAGAGTTGGCTTCTACTGTCCAGAAAGGAATGAGTATCAGTGCTTATTTCGGCAAATTGCGAAAACTATTTGATGAATTAGCCTCATATCAACCACCTCTCGCATGTAAATGTGGTCTTGCCCATGAATTTGAGAAAAGAAGGCAAGATGATGAAACCCATTAATTTCTATTGGGCCTAGGTTAGGACCTTTATGAGTCGGGTCGATCATCTCAAGACCTTTTGCCCTCTTTGGACCGAGTGTACTCGGTTATCTCACATGAAGAAAGACTCGCTTCCTCAAATTCATCGCGTAATGTTCACAATCTTGAAATCTCAGCCCGTCGTGACCTCCGTCATCCAAGTCAACCTCCACTAGTCGAGGTCGCCAGTGCTCCGTGTTCGGAAAATCCAGTCACGACACCGTCTCATGCTTCCGTGTGAAATCTTGCCCCTACTGCGAGCGGACCGACCACGATCCACGGTGATGCTACGAGATGATCGGATATCCGACGGGCAGGTCCATTTCGGCGACATAATGGCGAATCGAGGGACCTTGCATGCATCTCCTACTGACATATCTTTAAGTGGGCTGGCGGCTGGCCGTGAAAATTTCACCTCAGCTTCGGCCAAAACAAACGCCATCAGTGCCAACAATTCACCGCAACTTACTAATTTTGGGGTATGTCATATTCCGTCCTCCACAGGTTTGAGTCTCGATCAATGGCATACCCTTGTTAATCTCATTCGCCCCATTAATTTTGATTCTGGTGTTTCTGAATATTTAACTAGTAAGAATTACTCCCGTACTTGTATGTATGATTGTGGTGCTACACATCATATGACTGGTTTTTATCCATCCCTTACTGATAATTGTGATATTTTTCCTCGACCGGTACAACTTCCTGATGGCCAATTAACTGATGCGACTAAAGCTGGCTCAGTACGGCTTAGTCATAATTTGGTGTTGATCAATATCCCATTTGTACCAAGTCTTAAGTGCAGTCTTATTTCTTTATATCATATACTGGAGGATCATGGGTGTGTAGCCACTTCACTAATTTTGATTGTTTGATACAGGACTGTGCTACGAGGGCATTGATTGGTCTGGGTGAGCCAAAAAGGGTGGGGGTTATATTTTTTCCATGATCCTATGAAGGCGGTGACGGATCAAACATCAGTTAGTGGTTCTTTGGACCTGTGGCATCAACGACTGGGACATCCACCTTCAAAGGTTCTTGGAAAATTATGTATTTCGCTCCTAGTCAAGTTAGTAGTTTTGATAGTAAAGCTTACGAAGTGAGTTATCGTTCCAAGCGTACTACAAATTCTTTTCCTTCGAGTGATAATACCGGTTTGGAACCTTTTGCTTTGATTCACTGTGATTTATGGGGTCCTTCGTGTCCTCTCTTTCTCTGGAGCAAGATATTTTTTTACAACTGTTGATGATTCTTTTGTGTTGTGTGCCTTTATTTGTTGGATGACAAAAATGGTGTTTCTGCTAATTTGACTTTTTTTTTTGCTATGGTACAACGCCAGTTTCATAATTAGTGAGAGTTGTTAGAAGTGATAATGAGACTAAATTTATGTGTCTCAATTCATATTTTCAGAAAAACGGTATTTTACATGAGACATCTTGTGTTTCCACCCCTCAACATAATGGTCGTGCAGAACGCAAGCATCACCATGTTCTCAATGTGGCGCGTGCACTGCATTTTCAGGCCAATCCGCCTATTCAATTTTGGGGTCACAGTGTGTTGACTGCTGGATATCGTACTCCTACTGAAGTGTTTTTTTTTTTACTCCTACTGAAGTTGAAACGTATAATTATCACGGAGTGCGCCAATTAGTACGAACCAAAACAAGAACTGTAAAATGCAGAAGCAATAAGACCAAAGAGTTAAAAACTCTTCAGGGAAGCATCACACTTCCCCTCAGAGCTATTTCATTGATAAATCGCATACAGACATAGTTTGGACTTACAAGACTTGAACTCCCTTCTAGTCTAGCCAACACTATTCACGATCCTATCAACTAATTCTCCGGCCACGTCCCGTAGACTTCTTAACCTACACTTACTCCTTAAGTGTAAAAGCAAAAGATAGTTTTGATGAAACAAAGAAACAAAACAAAAAACAACTTCAGTCCTTGAGTGTGTAAGAACTCTCGTACTGAATTGTGTACAACTAAATAGAATAGAAAATATGAAGCTCAAATATTGCTCTAAAAATCTCTCTAACTTCACCAGCCGCAATAGGAGTTTCTCATAGGGTATTTATATGAACTCCTTAGGGTTGGAGTCTTCTACAAGGCATAGGACTCCAAACATGATTTCCTTCCATAATTGTAGCTTATCTTTGACAAGTGAATCTTTCATTCTCTCTCTTCTTGATCTCCTTAACATGCACGCCTCTTCTTCCTTTAATTTTTTCAAGTCTGATTTCCTACAATATAAAATACCATAATAAGATCCATAATATCTTATATAGGAATATGAAATAAACTCAATTAAGGAAATAAAATAATTGAAGATCTTCCCTTTTTCTGTGGTTCTAGGTGCTTGTTCGAACCATAGAACTAATGCCAAAATAAAATATCTTTCAATGTCCCCCTTTGGCATCTAGTTCGAAAACAACAAAATTAAGGAATTCATGAAAAGTGAAACACAACAAGCACCAGATAACGAACCACATCAAAAGGTTAGTCCAAATAATTTCACACAGAAAATAGTCACTGTGTATAAGCACAGTTCTCCCCCTCAGTTCATGCAGCACTCAAAACATAGTAAACTAAATTAAAGCAACTTCCATTCAACCCAAATAAGTAGCAGCAGTTTATCAAAACACAACCACCATCAGAAGCAACTACCACATAACAACAGCAAATAAAACACGAGGTTCTTTAATACATAAAGACCTCCCTACAGCCCTCAGCACTCAAAAGAACCAAACTACATTCCAGCTTCATATTTGTCAATTGCCTCATCAGTCGAATCTCCATCAGAATCAGAGTCTTCATCACCTTTGCCAGCAGTAGCAGTTGTACCCTTCTCCCCCTTTTTCGAACTACGGGATGCAGAAGGGCTTGTCCCCGAGTTCTTACGCTTCGACCCCTTGACTGCTTGCAGCACTTGACGAAGGTAGGCCTGCTGAGCAGCTACTTTCTTTGCCAAATCATCCCACTCTCCAAGTTGTTGTGCCATAAACTCATCCCAGTTTTTAGGGACCAAGAAGGGAGCCAGTTCCCTTGTGACCTTGGTTGTCCCTTTCTCATTTAGAGTGCGAGCACTCACAAAGAATGCCTTTCTTGGGTTCTCGAGAGAATCTTGGTAGCGGGAATTAACAGAAAAATTGTGGGCAACCAAGAAGGACCAAATAAGACAAGGAAAATGAAGGGTTTTGCGAGACTATATTAGTGACAAAGGTTTGAAGAATTTCAAAGACAATATCCCCAAAGCTGAAAACCTTCCCAATCATGACTCAATAGATGACTTTACTATGTATCTCAGTGAGCAAAGTTTTGTTCGAAGTAGGGGTCCAGTTGCCAGCACTGATTTTATGCAACAGATTAACAACTAAGCAGAGGGAACTCACAGGAAGATTAGAACCAGACCATGTATCTAACTGACCAGAAGTTAGAACTTTGGTCATTGCATCCAAATCAACCTCAGTGAGGGAAGAGTTATCAAGATCTGAGGGCAAACCAAGATGAACATTAATCAAGGCAGGAGACACAACAATCACACGATTTAGAAGAAAGAGTTTGTGAAAACGAGGGCTATCAGAATCAAACACTGCAGGGGTGAGATTAGCATAGAACTCTTTGACAACTTTGCCACAGAAAGGCTGAAGATCAGACACGGTTTTAGACAGACCGACAGACTCTATCAAACGGAGAATCTAAGATCAGCAAACTTACCGTCTTCCACAGGACGTTCGGAACAGAACCCATAAGATCTGAAATGCCCTTGGGAGGGGAACAACAGCTGTAAACGGCCAACTTTTCCAGCTATATGAGATGAAACTGACAAAGCGTTCATGAGCCGCCTCTATATAGAATCGATTGGTGAAGGTGTTCTCAAGGTCATACGCATAGTCTTCAGGTTCAGATGGGACAGGGGGCGTATCAATGGATTCTTTGCCGCGACGGCGAGTGGAACGGCGTACTGGAATCTTTGATGGAGGTGTTGGCTGATCAGAATGAACTTCAACCAGAGTTGCTGCGGTGTCCTCCTTTTCTCCTTCGGCTGTTTTGGTAGTGGACTTGGACGCAGACTTGGTCGCAGACTTTCTCGCAGACGTTGGAACTGCAGACGACTCCCCCTGAGTCTGAACTGCTGGGACGTCATCGAACCCTGACAGACTAGGTACACCAGTGACCAGATAAGAGATTTCAAAGTTCTTGCCGACATTGTCGGATTTAAACGGGGAACCAGAAGTGGTTGCAGTCAGGGAAACAGACTTTTCGGGCGGCGGCGACTCCTGAGAAGGGGATTTTGCCGGCGGAGGAGACTCTCATTGAGAGCTTGCAGAGATGGAGAGACGGCAGCGCTTCAGCCTTTTCTCCTTATGTTTCTTCAACCGCTTCTTAGATTTATCCTTACTTCCAGCCATGGGAGAAGAACGGCGATTGAGTTTAGTGAAAATAGGGTATTTGGTTTGAAAAATGAGAGAGAAGAGAGTGAAAGGAAGGAGATATAATCAGAATGAAAAAGAATGATTGAAAAGATGGAGAATCGTGGGAGGTTAAAAGAGGTTCTGACATGAATAACTGCAGAAAGAAGTTTCCGAGTTTTTAGGCGAGGAGAGAGAAAGAGACGTTGGTAAGTTGGGCGGTTTAGAGCAAAAAAACTGATCTCTCCAAATCTGAATTCAAACAATTAAACTTTCCACGAAAATAACTTCTCACAATAATTCGAAACTTAGGAAAGAAATCGGATTTTATTCCTAAGTATATATTCTCCACAAATTTTAGACTCAAATAGATCAAATTTAAGTAAGGAAATCACATACAATTATGCCTAAGGATGAAAAATAAAAAGGAATAAAAATCGCACACAAAATACACTAGATTCAAAAAATCTTTTCCTTCTCAACTTAGAAAAAATTGATGAAGACAGTCCGAGACCAACTTTAAGATTCAAACTTCCCAAGGAACACACGATAAACGGATATATGTATATACACAAGGTAGTGCGAACCACAACTTCAATTTTTGCAAGAACACATGCCATATTATTCATAGTGCGTTTCACTTAGTAACAATCACTGCAATAGCGAAAGTCAACCCCACTACGTTGCACCACGATTTAAAGCAAGGATCCTACATTTTTTTTATTATTATTATTATTTTTTAATAAACAGCACTACGGTTTTTATGTGGGTGGCCACCTTATTACTCCGTGTAAGAACACCACATAATAATATGCAATGTGTGTCACTAGCTTACGCCATTCTCAACATTTTCTGTCCCAGACTCTCTTTTCACAGTCGATCCCACATTGGGAAACGAACCATGTGCTAGCTATCGCTCTAGATTATTTATGAGAAGGCAGCTCTTTGTGACAAAAACCAAAAATACTGAAAATAAGTACGTTCCTCGTTAATGTAAGAACACGCAGTCAGTCTTAGACAATCAACACCTCTAAAGTTTTCAAAAGAGTTAGAACCTCAATCAAGAATCTAGTGGTCAGAGAATACAAAATGCACGACATGTCTAATGCAAAATACCCTATATGCTTACGTGCAATGCAATAGATAGTTACTAATAATATACAATACAATATAATATAATGCAAGTTCACAAAAGCATTCAGAATGAGCAGATCCCTAAGGATTTCCTTAGAGAAATGAACCTTTGAGAATCCAGTGCTTTAGTGAAAATGTCAGCCAACTGGTTTTGCGTAGAAACATACTCAAGCATAATCACATCATTCTCAACTAAATCTCTAATAAAGTGATACCGAATATCTATGTGTTTAGTCCTAGAGTGTTGAACCGGATTTTTTTGAGATGTTAATTGCGCTGGTATTATCACCGGAAAGGTTCACGATTATTACCTCAAGACCAAACTCAATCATCATTTGCTTCATCCACATGAGCTGAGAGCAGCGGTTTCCAGCAGATATGTATTCGTCTTCAGCTGTCGAGAGTGCTACGCAATTTTGCTTCTTACTAAGCCAGGAGATGAGATTATTGCCAATGTAGAAACAACCACCAGAGGTACTACGTCGATCATCGACGTTCCCAGCCCAATCCGCATCACTATAACCTGCAAGACTAGAAGATGTGTCACGTGAGTACAAAATACCTAAATCAGACGTTCCATGAACATACTTGATGACGTGCTTCACCGCCTTCAAGTGTGATTCTTTAGGATTAGCTTGGTACCGAGCACACATCCCTACACTGAAACACCGGTCAGGTCTATGGGCAGTCAAGTAAAGTAAACTACCTATCATGCTTCTATAAAGCGTGGAATCAACTGAAGTTCCAGCATCATCCTTGGATAGCTTAGAGTGGCTTCCCATAGGAGTTGCTGAACACTTCGAATTTTCTAAACCAAATTTTCTCACAAGATTTTTGGCATACTTGGTCTGATGAAGAAAAATCCCCTCCTTGGATTGCTTGACTTGCAAACCCAAAAAGTAGGACATTTCTCCTACCATGCTCATCTCAAATTCTCTAGACATGTGAGTAACAAACTCATTGACCCAAGTTCTCCAGGTAGAACCAAAGATAACATCATCTACATAAATTTGTACAATGATAATATCTTTATTAGATTTTCTAACAAACAGAGTTTTATCAACTCCCCCTCGAGAGTATTCCATTTTGACCAAAAATTGGGTTAGACGTTCGTACCAGGCACGCAGAGCCTATTTAAGTCCGTATAACACCTTCTTTAACCTATAAACATGGTCAGGGTGATGAGGGTCCACAAACCCTTCAAGTTGCTTAACATAAGCAGCCTCTTTCAAAAATCCATTCAAAAATGCAGACTTTATGTCCATTTGATAAATCACAAAACCAAGTAAGCACGTAATAAATAATAACATTCTAACGGACTCTAGACGAGCTACAGGGGCAAATGTTTCATCAAAGTCAACACCCTCCTATTGGGTGTACCCCTGAGCTACAAGGCGGGCCTTGTTCCTAGTAATCTCTCTTGATTCATCCGTCTTATTTTTAAAAATCCATTTTGTTCCAATGACGTTCGAATCAGAAGGTCTAGGGACAAGTTCCCACACATCTTTTCTCACAAACTGTTCCAGTTCTTCTTGCATAGCCTGAACCCAAAAATCATCACACAAGGCCTCTTTAGCATTTTTCGGTTCCAACTTAGACACATAACATGCAAGGTGACACAAACCAGCAATCTTTCGAAAATCAGGTTTAACTCATCTAGTGTTACGTTCAGATATACCTCCTATGATTTGGTCCTTAGGATGATCCTTCTGAATCTTGGCAGGAGGATCTTGCCGAGATTCATCAGAATTTCCGAAGTACGTTGGAACAACATATTCATTAGATTGCACATTTTCATCATATTCACGGGTTTCAGACTTAACATCATTTAGCACATTCTCTGTTTCAGAATTTGACAACTTCTTACCACTGGACACATCTATGTTGGTCAGATCAGGTACAAATGCACATTCAAGAGCATCATCAAAAACAACATTTATAGACTCCAAAACCACCTCAGTACGCAAATTAAACACACGACAAGCACGGCTGTTAGCAGAATGGATCATGCTACATGTACCTCTTGGTGTACCACTTGGTTTACATCCAAGGGGTGCATGTACCTATTTACCCTTAATGAATAATTTACTAAATTATTCATTAAGGGTAAATGGGTACATGTACCATTTGGATGTAAACCAAGTGGTACACCAAGGGGTATAAGTAGCATTATTCTAGCAGAATAACCAAGGAACTGACCTACATCACTCTTGGACTCAAACTTACAAAGGTGTTCTCTGTCATTGTAGATATAGCACTTGCACCCAAAGATGTGAAAATATTTCACATTTGGTGCTTTACCTTTCCACATTTCATATCCAGTTCCTTTCCTGCAATACACACGGTTAATTATGTGACATGTCGTGTTCACCGCCTCTGCCCACCATCTTAAGGACATACCATGTGATACAAGCATTACTCTTGCCATTTTCTGAAGGGTCCTGTTCTTACGCTCTACAACTCCATTCTGCTGTGGAGTGATAGGAGAAGAAAACTGGTGAACTATACCTCGTGATTCAAAAAATAACTCAAAACCACGATTCTCAAATTCCTTACCATGGTCACTTCTGATTGCAACAAGGTTAGTTCGTGTTTCATTTTCAAGTTTTAACACGAGTTTCTTGAAAGCATCAAGTGCTTCGGACTTGTCTTTAAGAAAATCAACCCAAGAGAATCTAGAAAAATCATCCACACAGACTAGAATATACTTATTTAACTGTAACGTTGGACCTTAATTGGTCCCATCAAGTCCATGTGCATCAGTTTCATTACACGGTTTGTACTGACCTCGGTCAACCTCTTATGCGAGGCCCTTTTCTGTTTTCCCATTTGACATGATCCGCAAACTCGTGGTTCTTCCTTCTTCAGCTTGGGTAACCCTCGAACAGCCCCTGTGGAAGAGAGTTCAATCAGGTGAGGATAGTTAATGTGGCCTAGCTTTTGATGCCAGAGTTCAGTCAAATCAATATTGGTGTTATTACACTTCAAATCAAGTTCTACAAGATAACAGTTATCCTTGGACCTAGTACCAGTAAGAACATGTTTATTTTATTGATCAGACACATGACACTGAGTCTTAGTAAAATTCACATACAAACCCTGATCACATAATTGACTGATACTCAGAAGATTGGCTTTCAAGTTTTGAACCAAAAGAACATTTTTAAGTTTGGGCAAACCAGGAACATTCAAGTACCATACTCCAAGAACCTTATTCTTTGCCCCATCACCAAAAGTTACTGAACTAGAGGAGACATGCATAATATTAGTTAAGTTAGATCTCAAACCTGTCATATGACGAGAGCATCCACTATCAAAATATCAGTCAGAGTTAGATGTGGATTTCAAAGCAAGGATAGTAGACAGGCAGACTTTCTTACTTTCCTTGGGAACCCAGATCTTTTTATGTTCATGATTTACTATATCAACTTTCAGTTTAGGTGCTTTCAAGGGAACACCATGAGGACTCCAGTCATTAATTCGACCCTTGTATATATCATTATGCATTCTATAACACTTGTGACGAATGTGACCGCGAATCCCACAGTAGTGACAAACAGGTACAAAGTTCTTACCAGAATTTTTGTGCTGAGCTTTTGGAGAGTTTGGCTTACCTTTATTGGAATCAATTGAGTATCCTTCTTTAACAAAAGTTAGATCAGCCTTACTTAGTGATGAGCTCGATTCTCCAACCATCCCTTTCAGTTTCTAGTTCGGGACATTGTTACTTGGGTTGGATGAACCAATCTGCCGACTCAATTTTTGAACTTCAGCGTATGATGCCCTTGGCTTACTGATCATTTTGACAACTTCCTCACTCTAACTAAGCCTTTCTTCAAGGGTAGAACAATGACTCCGAAGTGCTACATGTTCCTCAAATACACGATCGAGTTCCTCCTTGAGAACAACTATTTCAGTTTCTCTTTCACCTACAAGACTTTGCACAGCAAACAATTCGTTACGTAGGGATTTGATAGTAAAAGTTTGTTCTTCACTTGTCTGTTTGTTGAGTTTATCTCCATGCTCAACCAGTGCAAGCTTCGCGAAACAACTGTTTAGGTCCTTGTCTTGCTTTCCGATATGAAGATCTGATTTGATGAGTTTCTCATTCAGATCAACGGTCATTACCCTCATCTTCTGAAGTTCGTCTCTAAGATAGACAATCTCCTTCTCTCGTTCAGCAGATTTATGTTCCATAGCCTTCATATTCAACTTTTGAGCCTGGTACTTCTTGATGATCTCCACTGCCTTGAGACATTTTTCTATAGCATACTTGTGAAGTACGAGGTTTTAGCAGCTGGATCAGAGAATTCATCAGAATCCACATTGCTCAAATTCTTTGCGTAAGAACCTGCGTCAGACTCAACGTCAGTCAAATGAATAGAGGAAGTAAAACAATTATATTCATTTAAAAGACATTTAGTAGAGTTATTTGAATAGTTAGAATTCTCAGTCTTTTCAGATTCTTCCTCCTCGTCATCACTGGAGTCAGACCATGTAGCCTTGAATGTCTTATTCTTCTTCTTGAAATTAGGACACTCATTTTGAAAGTGGTCGAAGCCTTTGCATTCACGGCACTGGTCTTTTTCTACTCCTTGGTTAGAATTCTGAAACTTGTTCAGCTGCATGCCAGAACGCTTTTCTCCAAATTGCTAAATTTGGTTCCTACCACCTTCAAAGGACCTGTTGCCCTGGAATCTCTTTTTCTGAAATTTCTTCAGCTTCGAGACATTCTTGGTGAGCACAGTGAGAGCCTTTGTGATTTCATCAGCATCAAACGATTCTTCATCGAATTCATCATCCTCAACAACTGCAGTACGAACCATGGCCTTTAATGCTAGCCCTTTCCCTTTGCTTATCCTCATAGAGTCGAAGCCATGATTAATTTCTAAGGTGTAAAGTTCGCTGAGAAGATCATTAATGCAAAGTTTATGAATCCTCTGAAAACTCTCTAGTGCTGTAATCTTGATCCCGAACCTATCCGGTAGAGTTCTCATTAGTTTCTGCACTTGCCTAGCTTTTGGAATCGGCTCACCAAGCATTGCACTTTGGTTAACTAGATCGCACAAACGAGCATAGTACATGTCAATCGTTTCATCCTCCCTCATACGGATCTCATCGAGCTTAATTGAGACTCTTTGGAGCTTTAACGTTTTAACCGCGTTTGTGCCTTCAAACTGTCTTTCCAAGATCCTCCAAGCTTCTTGAGCGGTGGTGCACTGAATTATTATCTTGTGACAGGTGGGATCTACGGCAGACATTATGGCATATAAAGCTCGAAAGTTGGCTTATTCTGCTTGTTTTTCATCATCGGTCCAAATACTCCTTGGTTTTTCAACCAAAACTTTGGTAGTTTACGATTTTCCATCCGAGGACTCTGATGTTTTAGTTTCAGCAAGAACCTTTTCCATGAGAGGTACAGTCCAACCAGATTCAACGGCCTGCCATGTGCCTTTGCCAAGAGACCGAAGAAAGATAACCATCATTGATTTCCAGTAAGCGTAATTAGAGCCATCAAAGAACGGAGGGCGCAAGACAGACATCCCACCATCATGACTCATGGTGACCGACACACAGTCCCAAAGATCTTTATCCCGTAGTTAGAACAGGAACACTGCTCTGGTGCCAGTTGAAACGTATAATTATCACGGAGTGCGCCAATTAGAACGAACCGAAACAAGAACTGTAAAATGCGGAAGCAATAAGACTGAAGATTTAAAAACTCTTCAGGGAAGCATCCCAGTTCCCCTCAGAGCTCTTTCATTGATAAATCGCATACAGACATAGTTTAGACTTACAAGACTTGAACTCCACTCTAGTCTAGCCAACACTATTCACGATCCTATCAACTAATTTTTCGGCCATGTCCCGTGGACTTCTTAACCTACACTTACTCCCTAAGTGTAAAAACAAAAGATAGTTTTGATGAAACAAAGAAACAAAACAAAAAACAGCTTCAGTCCTTGAGTGTGTAAGAACTCTCGTACTGAACTGTGTACAACTAAATAGAACAGAAAATATGAAGCTCAAATATTGCTCTAAAAATCTCTCTAACTTCAGCAGCCGCAATAGGAGCTTCTCCTAGGGTATTTATATGAACTCCTTAGGGTTGGAGTCTTCTACAAGGCATAGGACTCCAAATATGATTTCCTTCCATAATTGTCGCTTATCTTTGGCAAGTAAATCTTTCATTCTATCTCTCCTTGATCTCTTTAACATGCACGCCTCTTATTCCTTTAATTCTTTCAAGTCCGATTTCCTACAATATAAAATATCATACTAAGATCCATAATATCTTATATATGGAATATGAAATAAACTCAATTAAGAAAATAAAATAATTGAAGAACTTTCATTTTTTTGTGGTTCCAGGTGCTTGTTCGAACCATTAAATTAATGCCAAAATAAAATATCTTTGAGAAGTGTTAGCATGAGTAATGTCCTTATAAGGTCTGAATTATATTTATTTCAAATTAATCAATGAATTATATGTTTGAAAATGATTTAAGTCTCTTTTGATTTTTTATTTTTTTTCTTAACCAATTACATCGTTTTCCGTCTTCCTTTTTAAAAGGTCAAAGCTTACAAAGGAAATAATCCCACTAAACCACCTCACAAGATTTATATTGCGGTACAATATAAAAATACTTTGGTGTGATATTTGTGATTACCGAGACTTGATCCAATTCATCTACTTACGAAACCAAGGTATTAATTAGTCTTATTTGATTCAAATTAGACGTTTGAATAAAAAATTACTAATAACATACAAATTCCTAGGTCTTGTTTGCCGGCCACATGACAATGTCAAACTCTCATGAATCTTCTTTAATTGTGTTGCTTGATTACTTCTTTCAATCTTTGGCACATGACACTCTCAAAATTCAGCTACATGCAGTTTTGCTATGAAGTCATCCGATGGCTCGATTTATGAGTCATCTACACTTATTCACCAATAGTGTATTGACATGTGTTTTACAATAAATATATTTTGGACAGATGTCAATACATTAAGTGGTGGATGACTCCATAAGAAAACCATCCGATGACTTCATAGAATTTTTGCAGCTACATAATCGAAATCGTAATTCACATTTTCTTAATCAAATCCTCTACAAAAATTACTTTTCTTTATTGGAAAATGTTACCGTCTCGTTACGATACGATTTCGTCGATGTTTTAAACGTTGGATCATCTATCTTATGTAACTACACGTGTATCCAATGATTAAAACACTCGACGGGATGGTACCGTAACGAGACCGTAGCATTTCTCTTCTTTATATAATCAAAGTTTATTTATCTTCATTTTTCCCCATTCTCTCTCTCTCTCTCTCTCTCTCTCTCTCTCTCTCTC
>CACSLK010027833.1:5887449-5909888 GCA_902706635.1 Striga hermonthica
CGGAATTATTAAAAAAAAAATGTTACGTTCCAAAACAAGGTACTATACAACATGCATATATATATTATTGTTCTCTCAATATTTTTATTTTTTATCTTCTTAATTTATCATTGAAACAATTTACGTTATTTTCTTTTGGTTTATATATTTTGTGTTTACAGAGGTTTTTTCGGAGGATACATATGCTATATCTCCTAATTTATTTATATATTTTTTTATTTTTGCTTGTTCTTTCCATAATTATTTGAATACTATTGTATATATATACCATTTTTAATTAGCGTGTTAGAATGAAAGATATCTTTGATAATTGAATATATGTGATTTTGTGGTGGGTTTGTAGATTAGATTCTGTTGATATTACACAGAAGAAGAAGAATTATTCATCGGTGTTTTCAAGAACACTTTCTGCATCAAAGCTTTGCAGAGGCGATGTTATAGGGACACAAATTGATGCGGAGGCCCTTAATTCAAAGGTTTCATGTTTATCCCATGTAATAAAGGGAAATGCTGCGGTCCCCTAACGGAACCATTCCGTCGAGATTTGTAACCGTTAGGTCATCATGCAATCGTCGGGATAGTTAATCCAACGGTTACAAACCCAACGAAATGGATCCGTAACGGGACCGTGGCATCTCCATGTAAGAAATCGAATGAACATAACATACCTATGTGTAATTCCCATTGTATTTTTTCATTTACTGATAATCTTTTTGCTTTTTCATTTTTGTATATTTTTTTTTTTTTTTGGTGGGGTGGTATAGAACCGGGCCCACATTATGACGACAATGCAGCAGCAGCAGATGGGGGAGATGGAAGAGGAGTTGAGGAGGACCAAAGAGAAATTCGACATTACTAAACTCGAAAACAAACAAATGCTTGATCAGCTTAAAAGGGCAAAAGAAGAGGCCAATTACATCAAGGCAGCAAAGGAAGCCTTACCCCACAACAACAGGGCCGACGAGCTCCGAGCCGAACTCGAACACGCGCGAAAATTGCTAGAAGCCTCGCAACACGAGTCAAAAACCAAGACCACAATGATCGACTCCTTGGAATCCGAGTTCGCGAAAGCAAGCCGAGTCGCCACATCGTTCGATGCAATGAAGAATGAATTAAGCGTTTCGAGGGACAGCGAACGACGTGCGAATGCATCCCTACACGAGAGTATGAAACGGGTTCAACACCTCCAAGACGAGCTCGAGAGACAAAAGGCATCCGAATCGAGAATGTCGGAATCCTTGGCCTTCCAAGCCAAAGAGCTCGAGAGGTCCAAGATCGAGACCGTCACCCTACGGAAAGTAATCGGGTCTCTAGAAGAAAAACTATCCGCTCAAAATAGTAGTTACAACAAAGAAAACAGCATTTCGAAAGGAGAAGAAGAAGAAGAAGAAAACGAGATTGCCCGACTCAGGATCGAGCTACAATCGGCTCAGAAAGCCGAAAAGATCCTCCGCGAAGAAATGCAAGTCATCCGGAACGAGTGGCGGCTCGCAATTGAGTCCGAGGAAAAAAGCGCGAAAGCCATGGAGGACTTAGCTCTAGCCCTCAAAGAAGTCGCCACCGAGTCCAACCGAGCCAAGGAAAAACTCGAGTCCGTGCAAGCCGAGCTAAACCACACAAAACTCGAAACCGAGCGGTTGAGAAAAATGCTCCACGAGGCCAATCAAGAAGCCGAGCTCCACAAGAACACGGCGGACCGCCTCCGGCTCGAGGCCGAGGAGACCCTCCTCACATTGAACGCGAAAGAGATGGGCTTCGTGAGCTGCATCAAACGGGCCGAGGAGGAACGGGTGGTGGCCCAACGCGAGAACTCGAGGCTCTTGGAGTCCCTAAAGGCTGCGGAGAACATGACTCGGGCCGCCCGGGAAGAGACGTACAAGCTACGAGACATCCTCAAGCAAGCGGTCAACGAGTCGAACGCAGCGAAGGCGGCCTCCGGCATCGCCCGCGAGGAAAACTCCCTCCTACAAGACTCCGTCTCGGAAAAAGACGAGCGCCTCCACTTCTTGACTCGGGAGAACGAGCGGCTGAGGATGAGCGAAGCCGCAGCCCACGAGAACGCGAGACAGTTGAAGATTCTTCTCTCACGGGCCTCCACCGAGTTCAAGTCAAACGATCATGACTTTGATGATGATGATGATAATGATGAGGAGGAGGAAGAGAAAGAGGAAGAGGAGGAGAATTTGGAGGGAAAGAATGAGTATAATATGGACAAGAACTTTAGTTTCAATCTCGAGGACTTGAAGTTTATGAACGAACCGGAAGGAGAGAGGGAGGTCGACGAGGATCCCGTGAAGGCGGAGGCATTGAGGGGTTCGATATTCGACACGAATGCAGAGACACCTAAGTCCGAGCCGCGGACCCCACAGTCGGCTAGGGAAAGAGGGATGTTTTGGGTGAGGAGGTCGGAGGACTTTGACTGCTCGGGAGATTCGGACACAGAGAGAGGGTCCCACAGGAGGGTGAAGACAATGTTTCAGAGGGTTGGGGGTTTGTTGACTATTAGGAGGAGCTTACACAGGAAGGAAACTGCCTCATCTCCGGTCGAGCAAGCGGTCGCGACTCAGCATTGATAAAAATGCTGCTGCAGGTTATCCGGTTAGTTGATGATCGATGATGATGATGATGATCACTTCTTATGCTTGAAATGGATTTTGTCCTGTTTTTTTCTTTGATTTTTTTCGTTTTGTGAGAGGAACAAGTAGCATTGGGGTTTTCAGATGTCGATTTATGATTCTGATCTGTTGTAGATAGGTTTATCAGAAGCTGAGAGCAATGTGGAGTAGTGTTGTAGATTTATGGTTTGGGCACATGAACGAAGCGCTTTCGAACAATTTGTTTTTTCACTTTCTTAGCTTTTGTTCGCAATCACTGATGATTGGTATCTTGCATCTACAGCACAAACTCATGCTTCAATCAATGAGCTCTGTTTGAGTCTCTGTTTCATTTTTTTACTGTTCTTTTTCCCCCCATTTTTCGCCTTTTCAGGTAGAATATGCAGTGCAGACCACATGAAAACACACCTCAAACGAAAGTTAAACCGTGATTTGCATACTTAAAAGGTCGACCGTATATTTGTCGCTCGGACAGAAACCCTCCATAGTTTGCGAGGCAGATACGAAGTTGTACCACTCTGTGGTATTTCTTAGCGTAGTTAGTCGGAAAAAAGCATTTGACAGGACAAGAAAAGATTACTGCAGCAAATGAAAGCTCTTACTTAATTAGATACTTGATCACCAAGAAATGAAACAGGAGCTTGTAATTTGCTGGTGTACATCAATAATATTTGGATTCCTTTGTAACTGAAGTTAGCAATGGCAGTAATATATATACTGCAAGCCTGTCCCTTTAAGTGGAGATGCAAGAGATAGAATTTGTGTTGGGAATGGGATGAACAAAATTAAACCCGAATGTGATCTATACAATATCACCTTAATCATGAAATTATGTTTGTCTTTGATAATTAAACCCTATTGACCTCAAGCAGAACTTAGTCAAGCCAAAAGCGAACAACAACACATTGTTACAACTTGTTAGAAATTGTGTATTGTATGTGAAGCACGAGAAAATGACTTAAGAAATCAGAAGGAGAACGAGAAAAATAAAATAAAGTCGATACACGTATGATACGTTCTTCTTGAGACGAAATAGTCCCCTATGGTTCACGACTAACGCATCCAAGATACGACTTTTGATTTGTGTTTAACGGCAACTCAAATACACAAACCTTCAGCGAACAATACTCAAATTTCTGAACTCTCAACATTGAAACGAAGACAAAGAACACAAGATGCTTAATGAAATTTGTAAATGTATGCAAAAAGCTCTTAAATTTTTTTTTTTATGTATGTAACCAATTCACTTCATGGAATTTTTATAGATGTTCTAACACATCTATAGGGGCTCAAAATATCAAAAGGCACTTGGCGTTCTCGGTATTGGGTTCTATTATGATATCGGCTATATGTACATTCAAATTTATTGAAAAATAAATTTTAACGCAGCGTAATTTATAGTTAGGTTTAGGACTTACGGTTTAAATTTTTTGCCGACTCTAAAACGTTTCTGATTTCTGCTGTAGGGGATCGCCTGAATCGCAAATTCTGTTGGGCAACCGAAATTGGCCTCATTAATGCGTCTTTGGTTGCTCGTCGGGCTCGTCGAATCGTCTCAGACCTTCGGTGGATTAATCGAACCGCTCGCGAATGGTCTTGGGCACGAACCGGGGCTATAGGGTTGAGCTGAACCGAGTTAAACCGGTCTGGTCGGGCCAGACTGGACTAGTCTGGGCCGGGCCTGGTCACTGGTCACGAGGAATGACTCGCTGGGCTCGAGTCTACTCGCGCCGGGTTAGGGCTGCACGTGCACAGGCTGCTTCTGGTCACCTGTATGCGAGGAATGACTCGCTGCTCGTCGCCTTCATGCGTACAGGCGCATGGGCGCGCTCGCGGGTCACACAGGGGCACACGGATCATTACTCGGGCTGTGAAAACATCGCGGGTCCTGTTAGGGTTATGTCTGGTGCACGCGAGTCGCGCATGGATCTCTACTCGGGTTGCTGCATAATGGCATGGTCGCGCACTGGTAAGTCATGGGGCGTCGCGCGAAGAACACGGGCTGCAGCAGGCGGTGCGCGTGATTGTGGCGCGGTAGTGTACCAGGACGTTGTCTGCACGCCGCGATGAACTTGGTCGCCTTCGTAGTCGCGCGCGGGCCTCCGGGGCACTTGGGTTGCAACTCGATTTTGCACGGGTTGTGCGTTCTAGGACTCCACTGTACACTACGAGGGGTGGCTGAACAGGAGTGGTCGCGGTGGAGCTCCTCCAAGGTCGCCGGTTGCGTCGAGTGATTACCTAAAGCTGCGAGATGAAATATATTCGACGGGGAGCCTTATAAACTCGTCGGGATACGAATAAACGACTTTGAATCTTCTATTGTATGATCTGTACACAATCTCCACTGAATCTTGATGGAGTGATTATTTTGGATGAAAATAATGAGAATAACATGGACAAGAACTTTAGTTTCAATCTCAAGGACTTGAAGTTTATGAACGAGCCGAAGGGAGAGAGGTAGCTCGACAAGGATCCGGTGAAGGCAGAGGCGTTAAGGGGTTCGATATTCGACGCGAATGCAAAGACGCCCAAGTCCAAGCCGCGGACCCCACAGTCGGCTAGGGAGAGGGGGTTGTTTTCGGTGAGGAGGTCAGAGGACTTTTGACCGCTCGGGAGATTTGGACACGGAGAGAGGGTCCCACAAGAGAGAGTGAAGACGATGTTTCAAAGGGTCGGCGGTTTGTTGACTATTAGGAGGAGCTTACACAGGAAGGAACCTGCCTCATCTCCGATCGAGCACAGGGCAGTCGCGACTCAGCATTGATAAAATGCCGCTGAAGGTTATCCGGTTAGTTGATGATCGATGATCTCTTCTTATGCTCGAAATGAAGTTTTGTCTTGTTTTTTCTTCGATATTTTTGTTTTTCTTTTTGTTAGGAATATGTAGCATTGGAGTTTTCAGATGTCAGATTTCTGCTTCTGATTTGTTTTAGATAGTTTATCAGAAGCTAGCTCACCTTAATGAAATTATGTTTTTCTTTGATAATTAAAGCCAATTGAATGAGCTCCATTTCATTAGAATCAAACAATAACAAATTAACAGCCAACAACCAAATAGCCAAATGCAATCAAGATAAAACAGCTACTTTCAACCAAAATGTTCCATAGGGCTTTTTAAGTGGCACAGTAGCAGCACAGGGGACTAGTGGTCTACCCTAAACACAACTGTAAAGTATCAATAAAGGAACAAAATGATGCCAACTTTTATCCATCTGTCATGACCAAATGCTCTGTATATACTACACATATATCATTATTTAAAGAAATAAAGATGGTCAGCTCAGCTGGCACTTTTTCCACACAAAGTTAATTTATGGAAAACTAACCAACCACTCCTCAACAGGTGTATCATGCCTTAGAGCACCCACAATGCTTTGGGTCTCTTAGAAAAAAGTTACATGCCATGTAAGAAATAAACCTAGTCTATAAAAAAGTGTTCTCCAATGCAATTAAATGTAGACCTAGTCTAGCTTATGTGGCAATAAAAAAATGAGACCTAGTCCACACTTGGGTCTATTTTAGACCCAAGTACAAACCCAAGCACTCATCATTTATTCCTCATTTAGTTTTTCTATTAATAAATGAAATATATTAGAGCATTTTTATTGGTTGTCATGTATTCTAGACCTAGTACTTTTTTGTTTTGCATTGGATAGATTTTGGATTTTTTAGTTTGGGTTTGTCCATGTCATTATGGACTTAAGTCTATTTATTTGCCACATATGCAAAAAGAGACCCAAAGCATTGTGGATGCTCTTAATAAGCTGGCATTTTAAAGTTGAAGTTGACCCTTCCACTTATATTATATGATTATTTTGTACATTTTGTAGATGGGTTTCTTATTTATGAAATTGACTAAGAGTGAAACTTCAAAACAAGTTCCAAACTTGATTTTCATGTTAAACTAATCATATATTAGTTAATTAAGGGAGCTACGGTCCCGTTATGTAACCATTCTATTGAGATTTGCAACCTTTAGAACATCATGCAACCGTCGGTGATAGTTAATCTAACGGTTACAAACTCCGACGGATTATTTCCGTAACGAGACCATAGTATCTCCCCCATTAATTAGTATATTGTACGAGCGCATAAAAGGGAACACCCCACCTACGGGGAGATTATAGAACACTAGAAAAAATGTATGCCAACCTAATATTTAGATCAAAACAAAGGACCACGTACTGCAAAAAGATAATAAGCATATAAGTTATAGCTAAATTCATGGCATAAATCAATCAGTCTTCAAGGAGGTAGATAAAATGATGAAAAATCAAAATTAACAACTGGTGAATGAAAAGACATCTAACATCAGAGGTCGCCCAAAGATAAAGTAGAAGCTAATAATCGTGACTACATGCTGCAAGCAGCAATTCTTGATTCGAGAAATAAAAAGGTCGAATTACTATAAAGAAGAACGCAAGCAGGGGAAAAAAAAACACACCCAAATCCTAAAAGCACAAAACTCCATTACTCGTTGTCCGGTTTTGGTGCTTCTTTGATCTCCTCAGAAGCATCATCCTGCACATCAATGGACAAAAAATGTCAATATACATATTAAATACAGTGTCACACGCGCTCGATAGACAAACTACGTGTATTTGTATGTACAAAAATATGTATATACACGAGCATATCTTATACCTGCATGTCGGAAGTCCACAAGGTGAGGTTATCACGGAGGAGCTGCATGATGAGAGTGCTGTCCTTGTACGATTCCTCTCCAAGAGTATCGAGCTCAGCAATTGCCTCGTCAAAAGCCTTTGTTAAGTCATAAGTACACATTAGAGAAAACCAATAACCAACAAAGTTCACAACAGCTGTTGTTATAGGCCAAAATTGATAGATAATTAATGCTAACGCTTGCGGATTCTTGATTAGAACATAACTCAAACTAAACAAATGTTAATGGATTGGGCAACATACCTGCTTCGCAAGATTGCATGCACGGTCAGGAGAATTCAAGATCTCGTAGTAGAAAACAGAGAAGTTGAGGGCCAGGCCGAGTCGGATAGGATGAGTTGGTGCGAGCTCAGCATTAGCAATGTCCTGCAGATGCCGAAAACTCATTGAATCAGTCAGTCATAAACTATTCAGGAATTACTGGATCAGAGAAACCCAATGTTGATACACACCCAAGATTATTACTAATTGATAACTGATGGCCATTACTAGAGAACACCAAACATTAAGCTGATAAAGCTATAGAGGTCACATCGGGTTAACACTAAAGCAAGCAACAAGATCAATGTTTACTTCAGAGATCAAAAAAAATTGTGATTTAGCCTAGAGATCTAACAAGCAAGTATACATATAAGGAAGAAACTCAAAAGCCCGAGTCATTACCAAATCAATTGCATCAAAACAGAAAGAAGCTGCATATCACATCACAAATGAACTCAAAGCAGCTACAGAACGAACAACAGAAACCAAATCTAAGAAATTTCACCAGATAATAGCATCAATTTGGCCGCAGAAACTTATCAGGTGCAAAACAACATAACAGTAGAATTCGTATAGTAATTGACATCAAACTCCAAACAATATAATATGTTCTCCAGATCCATAAACCTAATCCCCAGCCGCATATACCCTTCATAGATCCAGAAACTAATACGAAAATTGAAAAGGAAAAATGAATAAATCAGCAAAATTAATACATCAAACCTGAGCAGCCTTGTAGGCGGAGAGGGTATTCTCGGCAGCCTCCTTCCTCTCGGCCCCGGTCTTGAACTCCGCCAGGTAACGATGATAGTCGCCCTTCATCTTCAGATAGAAGACCTTGGAGTCGCCGCTGGAGGCAGATCCGATGAGTTTGGTGTCGAGGAGCCGGAGGATGCCGTCGCAGATGTTGGTGAGCTCCGACTCGATCTTGGATCTGTAACCCTTGATGGCGGACACGTGGCTCTCGTTGCCGCGGCTCTCCTCCTTCTGCTCGATGGAGGAGATTATCCTCCAGGAGGCGCGGCGGGCGCCTATGACGTTCTTGTAGGCGACGGAGAGGAGGTTGCGCTCCTCCACGGAGAGCTCGTCGCCGTCAACGGCGCCGACGACCTTCTCCATGAACTCCACCATCTCCTCGTATCGCTCCGCCTGCTCCGCCAGCTTGGCCATGTACACGTTTTCCTCGCGTGGGGACGCCATTCAGATTTGTGGAGGAGGGATTTTGAAATTTGTTTTCGTTTGTAGAGAGAAGGGACGGCGATTGGGAATTTTCCTTTGCTTTTTTAGAGAGAGAGAGAGAGTGGAAGACAGGGTTTGAGAAACGAGTGTTGATTTCAGCAAGTACACAACACTCATTTATATAATTATATTTCGCTTTTGAAATTAAGATTGAGATGGTAATCTCATATTAATGTGGCTTGGGCTTTTGCTGGGCCGCGCACTATTCAATAGGGTTAAGCCCATTTGTCCGAGATCGATAATAAAACCGTTTTTGATTGGTTAAACTAGATATCATATAGATAATCGATTTTTCTTATCTCCTTCAAATTTCTCCATTGTGATAACTGATAACCAACGTATTCATTGTTCATACATTCTCTATTGTGATGGATAAACACAGTTACGTTACACATATTCCTGAAAATCCATAAATCGACTATGGGCATGTCACATAAGAAATGATAAAAAAAAAAAAAACAAAACAAAACACAACAGCATTGCTCAGAGACGGATGTACGTTTATGGTTGGGGGGGCCATGGTCCCCCCCAAAGTTTTTTTTATCTCTTAGTAGTATGTGTATATAATAATTATATCCTATACATAGTTAATCATTTCTCCCCTTAAATTATAAAGTAAAGTATAAATAAAAGTAAATATTTTATTAAATAGAAATAGTCAAATAGGATCATGTTTTGAAGATGCACGATTCCCAATCTCACTTCCACATCTTTTCCTTTAACAAGCACATATAATATATTAATATAACAAATTAGCTTAATTAATTATTCTTGATTCCATTAAACAAATAATTAAAGATTTAAAGTAGACCACATAAAAGGAAAAATAAGCTGCCAAATTGGGACTTTTCCGCCACAGGAATATTGAGAGAAAATTGCGAGAGAGACTCCAGCAGTGAGCGAACCAGAAAAAAAAAAAATCAATTGAGATTTGAGCATTCATCATCTTCTTTCTGGATAATTATATTTGTAAGTTCTTTTATTTATATCTTATTTATTATATTATCTATTAGTGTATGACAACAAGTAGAAATTCTTTGGTTTACCTGTTGATTGATAGATTAATCAGACTGATTCTCACTCTTCCCGTGTCTACGGCGACAAGAAAATGTGCATTCTCGGCTATGGCTATTGTTAAATCTAGACTTCGAAGTAAAATGAAAGATGACTTTCTTTTAAATTCTTTGACTATCTTCATCGAAAGAGAAATTGCAAGATCTATTAGTACCGAATCAATCATTGATGGGTTTCGTGACTTGAAAGAACGTCGAGCACAATTCTAATAGAAATGAAGTTTGAAAGGTATTTATTTTTTTATTACAACCTTTTTCTTTAATTCCAAAATTGCAACTTCGTATCTTTGTTGTTAAGTATATGTCTATCATAAAAAAAAAAAAAAAAAAACTTTGCCCCCCCTAGTTTATTTTTCTAGATCCGTCCCTGGCATTGCTATTGAACACCAGACCAGAAAAACAAACACGTACATACCTTTATGAGTTATGAACTGAGATCAGGAACACAATTTTTTTCTCAGCACGTTCAATTATTTTTTTTCTTAAGTTCATCAATGATTTTTTTCCATGACTGCAAGACGCCGATGTACAGAAAAGCAGTTTGAATTTTTGAATTCAGCAATAAAACGATAGATTCTTTTAGTGTTTCAGGGGGATCGAAAATGTTAACTAACTGACGTATTGTAATATCAACCAACGTTCAGAACCAGCCGAGAATAAAATCAAAAGAAAGAAGATTGATTGGATTGAAAAAAATTGTGCAACCCATAAATGTGGCTATCATAGTTGGTTAATTTTTTTTAAAAAAAAAATTATTTCAGACAGATTAATTGCATGAATTATATTTTGGAGAGAGAAACAAATTATATAATGTCCACTAATTTCCTAATTGACAAAAGATTCTACAAATTGTATATATGCAATATACTTTTATATAGACGGTAGGTATGTAAGGGTGTGTTAAAGGAATAATTTGAATGAATTAACTCAAAATGAATTTGTTTGAGTTAAATAGTGTTAAATTAGAAAAAAAAAAAAAATGGTGTAATTAGTTGTTAGTGGGATTTTGAATTTATATTATTTAAATAAAATAATCAAATTGGTTTAATGCAAGGAAAGAGATGATATGAAGTGGTGATTAGTTAAAATGATATAGTGAATGAATAGTTAATTAAAGTTGATATGGTGTGTAAAAATAATTAGTTGTTATTATTTAATTATATTAATAATATTGATTATAGTCAGGGTGAATTATAATCAATGACGGAGCCATACTAGGCCCAGAGGGGGCCCGTGGGCCCCCCTCATCTTTTTTTTTTTTTTTAAAAAAATCAATATATATATATATATATAAAGAAAATACTTTAAAATATGTGTAAAATGTTGTCTATATTATTTTAATTTATACTAATAATATTATTTATTTATTAAAAAATGTACTAGCAATTTATTTATTTTACATGACTAGATAAGTTTTTGGAAATATTTATAATAAATTACTCTTTCGGTCTCTTAATTGTAAATCGATTTAGTGATTATAAATCCTACCATTTAATTGGATTGATACATTTTTTAATGTTGAATTTTTACTCTTTTTTTTTTTTGTGTAATCACATATATTTAATCTTATTTATTTTTTTCTTAAAAAATAATAATTGAAAAGCATTCATCAACAAAAATGTTATGCAATGTGATATAGCCATACTATCGTGCCACGGTTCAGTAACCGCGGCATGGTCACAATCGGCTCATAGCGGTTCATATCATCGTGGTTCGGAACTGACAAAGTCGACTATAACACAGTCGACTCCGCCGGTAGGGTTTCATGATATTCAATCAAGAAGCCCGGCTCTCGACCGAGTCGACATGTATCCGTCGACTGGAACGAGTCGACATATGCCCCGACAGCGATCAGACGAATCAGGGACCATTAGTGATGGAATGCGATCCAGTCGACTCGATTCGATACCTCGAGTCGACTGAAGGAGTCTTGCAGTTCGAGGTGTCCGATAGCTTTGACACACCTCCGCATATTGAAGGAAAGTTAAGGATAAGAAGGAAGCTAAGGAAGGATCTAGATGCTGACTAGGAAGTAGGCGGAATATGAACCGACCGGGGTATTCTGGACATTTCCTTTAAGTCGGCCAGGGCATTTTGGGGACTTCAGGTATATATTGTACTCCTATATAAAGGACTGAGGTAATCCCAAAACCCTAACTCCCATTCATTCCAGACATTTCTATTACTGCTGCTGCTCTGATAGCAGCTCCCATCATCTCTCTCACATACTGACTTGAGCGTCGGAGGCTCTACGCCGGAAAAACCCTCCGGCGTTGAGTTCTTGCAGGTGTTCGTACGATTCAGCAACGGCTCGAAGGTCATCAGGCCAGATCTAAGCTCGTTCATACCGGTTCATCCCAGATCCGGACGTTTTCTCACCAAACCGTTCCAGATCTGAGAGCAGACCCATCACAATGTAATGCAAAAATTCAATTTAAATCAATTTTTCAACCAAAAAACTTATTTTTCCACAACTTATAGTTGTTGAAGTTAAATTATAAATACCTAAAATCACATTTAAAAAAAAATTCGTTTGAGGGTGATACATATTCTAAGTTTTTAAAAACTTGATGGTACATATATCGATATTTCTATTTATAATAAATACATTTTTATATAAAATGAGCGTTTCGACTTACACTACAATTTAACATTTAAAATCGGGCCCCCCTGAGTAAAATTCTAGATCCGTCACTGATTATAATTGAGTTAAATTTAAAGTAAAATTAATTTGGTTTGAGTTTTTTTTTTTAACAAACACAGCCACTTCTCTTAATTTTTTGGTGAAGGTGAATGGAGTAATTCTTTTACAGTTCCTTAGCACACACACTAATTGGGCCTAAAAAGCCCTAAGCGAAGCAGTAAAAAGTAGTCAAGACCCACGAGCAGTGCTGGGCTTGGATGACGGCCCGTTCACAAATCCTATAAAGCAGTATACCTATATAAATTGCGCCAAAGTGACGACCCAAACCCTAATCTCGTTACAGGGGCCGAGCATTTTTCAAGCACCATTTTTGCTGCCTCTTCTGAACTGCATCGAAGATGAAGGTTTCTCTTTCCTCAATCTATCCATTTTATCACAACACGCGGATTCATGGTTTTGTAAGCTCTGTACGATGTAATTTGTCTGAAATTTTTTTAATTTTCGTTATTGTGTTTTGTTGTAGTTCAATATTGCGAATCCGACTACTGGATGCCAGAAGAAGCTCGAGATTGACGATGACCAGAAACTGTATGTTGTCTTCTTCCATTTCTGTTGTTAATTACCCATGCTTCTGCCATTAGGTTTTGTAGTAGTATTTACAGTACGATTGTTGTATATTGAGCTGCTTATAAGCTTTATGCTTTATGAAATGAGTATTTTGCCCATCTTTTGAAGTATTGTTTATTAATAGGGTGATCTTGATGGAGTGCAATTTAGTGTATCTTAGTGAAAATTCTTTATTGATTTCTACATTATTTATTATTTATGCTGTCTAATTAGTTGCCTTGATCATATACTTGTTTTAAGTAATTAGCTTAGATTATTAGTAGTAATTTCATGCTTATACCTTTTTTTTCATTGCCTTTTGAAATTTTATGTTCTAGAAGAAAAGGCACATTCATTTGGTTTTAATGGGGTTGGCCAAGTTTTATTTTTTAATCTTTCTTCATTTCTTCGTGCCATCTTTTGCTTGTTTCGTGCATCGTTTTGCTTCATGCTTATGATTTTAGAATGACTTGCACTGCTTGTTATGCTGAATATATGGACCCATGTGTGTAGCATGTTATAGTTTAGGTTGGTTATAGAAAACGTGGGTTGGTTATTCGCTTAGCTTCTTTCATTGGTAGCTTAAGTGTCAGCATTTGTTGTTCATCACAGCTCACCTGTTCTGGTTTAGGTTGCAAGTTTTTTGTGTTTCATATCTGTTGATTTTCTTGTCCCTTTGTTGTTTTGGAAATTAACCGCTTCACACTAGTTCAGATAGGTGTGTTGAGCACTTGGGTTATCACTTTAATCTTGCTTATTATGCAGCCGAGTGTTCTGGGACAAGAGGATCTCCCAGGAGGTTAGTGGAGATGCACTGGGTGAGGTATGGCTTTTCCTTTCAGGGAAAACTTGTTGATTTCTATATGTATTGTTACATGCTAATATGTGATGACGTAATTGTGTAACATGACTGCAATCAAATTTAATGTAATTCAGGAATTCAAAGGCTATGTTTTCAAGATCATGGGAGGCTGTGACAAGCAAGGTTTCCCCATGAAGCAGGGTGTGCTGACTCCTGGCCGTGTGAGACTCTTGCTGCACAGAGGTTTGTAGATTACTCAAACTTGATTTAATAATATACATTTACTGCTATATATATTTTAAATTTCTGATATTTTTTAAGACAGTGAAATTATATTTTTGAAACAGGAACTCCGTGCTTCCGTGGTTATGGGAGGAGAAATGGAGAGCGCCGAAGAAAGTCTGTTCGTGGGTGCATTGTTAGCCCCGATTTGTCTGTTTTGAATTTGGTGATTGTTAAGAAGGGTGAGAATGATCTTCCAGGGTTGACTGATGTCGAGAAGCCGAGGATGAGGGGTCCCAAGAGGGCTTCTAAGATCCGCAAGCTTTTCAACCTTTCCAAGGAAGATGATGTTAGGAAGTATGTCAACACATACCGCCGAACATTCACCACCAAAACTGGTGAGCTTTTTGTTGTTATTTTTCATTGTTTCTAGCATGAATAAATTGCAGAGATTACTGACATGATAATTCTAGCCCATCAAGAAACTTTTTTAGAAAGTACACTACTCTTTCTCATTTTGTGTCACCATAAATTTCAATCATGTAGAATAAGTCTGTCTTTAAAAATTAAATTTTAACTTACTTTATAAATGACTTGCTCTAATGAACTGTCACAATCTTAAGTTTATTACTAATCTAATTTATTAAATCATCATTTTGTAAGCATTCGTAAATGGTTTGAAATCTATTAACCCCTTGACCATTGTATTTATGCACGAAAATAGGTAAGAAGGTGAGCAAAGCTCCCAAGATTCAGAGGTTGGTGACCCCATTGACCCTGCAGAGGAAGAGAGCCAGAATTGCTGACAAGAAAAAGAGGATTGCCAAGGCGAAGTCAGAGGCTGCTGAGTATCAGAAGCTTCTCGCCACCCGTTTGAAGGAACAGAGAGAAAGAAGGAGCGAGAGCCTAGCCAAGAAGAGGTCTCGACTTTCTGCTGCCGCCTCTAAACCATCTGCTGCAGCTTAAAACCCAATAGCTTTTGAGTGGGTCCTGTGTTGTTTTTTCTTGCTTCTGTATGTCAGTTGCTGGAAATCTATTTGGAGGTGTGATATGTTTTTGACACTTCTAGTGAAGGATGTTGGTTAAAGCTGTTACTTTGTTTCTGATGAGAGATTTTGGGATGTTCTAATTTTGTTGGATGTTTATCAGCTCAATACATGCATTTTAACACTTGTTTGAGGTCCGATTGTAATGTGGGGAATGTTTCTGCATCTCAACATGTTTGTTTGATGCTAGATACACTGCCCTAGGCCATTGACCAGAAAATTTTTTACATCTTCTTTTTGGTGAGAACAAGTCATTTAACAACTACAATATGTGTCCTGAAAAATTATGTAGGTGAAAAGTTGGCGTTGCTTCTAAAATTAGGGACTCTGTTTGAAGGCTGCTCTTTTGAAAATACACAGAGAAAACTATTGGACATGATAGTAACTAGTGAAAGTGCATTCATGATACAAGTTACTAAGCCCTCAAGAACTCTATTAGATGATAGATAAAAACTATTAGACATGATAGTAACTAGTGAAAATGCATTCATGATACAAGTTATTAAGAGCATGATTGGATACAAGTTTAACCCAAAATTTTCAATCATTTTTAACTCAACCATTTTTTTAACTCAATTTTAACTCAACCTCACTATAATCAATATTATCAATATAATTAAATAATATCAATCAATCATTCTTAAACACAACATCAACCTTAATTCACTATTCATCCACTCACATAATTTTAACTAACTATCACATCACATCTTCTCTTTCATACTTTTACATCAATCTAATTTTAATCATTTTATTTTAAATATTATTTTAATATACCCACTAACAACTAACCATATCAATTTTTTTTCAAATTTAACCATCTCAAATCAAAAATTCAATCAAAACGAAAAAATTTTATATCCAAGCATGCTCTAATCCTTCAAGAACTCTATTAGATGATAGATAACCAACGAAAATACACCAAAGAACTTTATTAGACATGATAGTAACTTATGCAAATACATTCATGCTATAGCTTACTAAGCCTTCAAGAACTCTATTAGACATGATAGATCACCTCTATTAGACATGATAGTAACTTGGGTGATTCTACAGTCAGATAACCTTGTACTTTGGCTTGTACCTACTTAACAACAGGTAACTCTTAAATGTTTGACATGTGTCCTTTTTCATTTTTAAGTAAATAAAAAATCGAATAAATGCATGTTAAAAATACGAAAATGCCCTTACTTAAAAAAATTAAAGAAAAAACAATATGAATTGTTAATTAATTTACATAAAAGGTGTTAGAACTTTTCACATCTTATAAACTTGACCTAAACATCTTATGAATCTCAAAGAAACCACCAAATATTATTAAATTGCATTTTCAATTTATATAACTCGATTCTTTTTCTTTTTTTTTTTTTTTTTAATTCCTCCAGATTTTGTTGAACCCTAACTATATTCCTCAAGATTTCTCCTGTTAAATCTCATCGTCGGGATAGCGAGCCCCGACATCGGATTTCAATGGCCGCCAAGATCGCGTTGGAAATCGGCAAGAAGCTCTGGCGGTGCTCGAGTTAGCCAAACACGGGCGAATCAATCGACAATTGACGCCGAAAACTCGACCTTTGTTCGCTCTTCATCCGACTACCGCTCGACGCCGGCTTCCCGAGTCCACTGGACCAAAATTCCTCACCAATCACTCTTTTTCCTCCTCCATGGCCGGAACCCTTTCAACCCATTCCCAGGCTCGAGCCCAATCCCAGACCGAATAGGGTGCAAGAAGATGTTCACAGGTAATTATATCTGTTGTTTGCTATCTGCTTTCATAATGTTTCTATATATCCATATTGATTTCGTTTTTATTTTCTTCTTTTTGTTTGATCAAACCAATTTATCTATATTATATGCAAGGTAGCTGATGAGTTGTTAGGTCCAAGTTCTTAGGATTTTGAGTTCCCAACTGAAAAATATGATATGTTAACTGGTTAAATGGAATTTGGCATAGTCTAATCTTACAGTTTTTCGATATCCGATAATGTAGATGGATTTTTTGGATAACCAAGAGCTGCACATATAATGATTTGGATGATCTAGTTATGAACAACTTGCCAAGCTTGTCCGCCAAGAAAGAAAGTAAGTTGGCAATGGCTGAAATCAACAAACTGTTAGCGATGCCGATGGATCTCTACGAATATTGTAAGTGACACTTTTTTTGGTTTTCCTTTGGATTTTGAAATCAGCTTTCTTTGTATTAAAAAAAAAAAGTTTATGTAGCCTACTCTCTCGATCATAGATGGTTAATGGTTAATGAGTATTAATCATTTAGTGTGTTATTGTTGTTAGGCTTAATGGCTTAAGATTCTTATAATCTTATATTAAGATTAGTGAAGCTGGAGTAAAGTACTTAACTGATGAAAAATCAAGAACTCAATTTGTGAATGATTATGTACCTTACAGACTGAATGTTCCCTTAGAAACACAAAGAGCTCTAACAAGAAGTTTAAATAGAATTTGAAGGCTGATAGAGTTCCATGCTGTCAAACAGAAAGTAACAACAAGCAGCTCAGATTCTACTTAGGAACAATGAGCTGGCCCAAAAGCCAATAGGCCTGAAGCATACACGACGGCCTCGTAATTTGGCCCGACAATCCTCTTGCCCTCATAACAAAGTGGGGCCCCATAGAGACCGTAATTCACATTCGTGAAGAGGTTACACGTCTAGAGAGGTGAGGACACTAGCTTGACCTTGCATGAATGCAAAGGATGGTCCATGAAAGAGTGACCCATCTTAAAACCCTTGAGCTGCCCGTAAAAGAACTCATTTTGAGGATTTTACCAGTCTTGTACTTTTTGTGTGTGTGTTCATTGATTTCTTCCTAAATTAGTTTTTCACTTACAATATAATTTTGTCGTTTAAATCTTTGGAAAGAAAGTCATGCATATAGTAAAGGACCTTATGTACAATATAATCTTTGGAAAGAAAGCCATGCATATAATTTTGTCGCTTAAATTAGTTTCTCCCTCTCTCTCTCTCTCTCTCTCTCTCTCTCTCTCACGTATGTACAATTTTAGTGACGTGGCACAATGCATTTTGATTGCCTGGTCTTCTTTTTATGGTTATATTCACTATATCCGCAATAACATTTAGAGATAGATGGGTTTCCTTTAGTTTGTATCAAACTGATAAACATAACAACATTCATTAATGGACCTTTTGTTTAAGTAGCTTCACTGAGATTCTCTTTTTTTCTTTTTTTTTTTTCTCAGATCTGCAGAAAGATTTGATCCCAGGGAGCCTTCTTGGACGAGAATCAGCAGCATGGATATGAAAAGAGGCGGCCACTCATTGGTAGTGCTGAATGAAAAACTGTAAGTTGTTATTTCATATAAACTATCTCTATTTCTCCTTTTCACTATTCTGACAAGTCCATCTTACCCGAATGTTGAAAATTAATGCTTACCATATAAATGTTATGTTATAATGCTAGCGTAAAAAAATAAGAGTAACTTTTGTCAATGTTTACGCTTTTATTCAGATTTGCGATTAGTGGTCATGATGGGGAAACAATGGTGCCAAGTGTCGAGATATACGATGTTCGAATGGGGACATGGACAGTTGGGGAATCTCTGAACCAAGGCAGAGTTCTTAAAACTATCTTAGAAAGGATGTCTACGACTGACCTGACTAACCAAGTGAACGGCTAATCGCATAACCACTGAATATGTTATTGGAGGGCTTAAAGCCGGTCCATCCATAATTGACTCGGTATTTCCACTTCTTTTATTCTTATGGTGCTTAAAAAACACGCGACATAATTTTCTCACTGGCATTTTTTAATGAATGCAAAATATGCAGATTGAGTGCTACAAGGAAGGTCAAGGTTGGCGGGAAACAAACTTGAAGTCGGTAGGGATTATATGCTACACATCCGCAGCCATGACCATCGAACGTCTGTCGGATATTTGATGAGCACTACCTTATTCAGCGACCTTAGATCGGCGGCCAGCCTGTTGAGGAGCCAAAAACTTAACCCGAAGCTCATTGATGAAACTGATGTTTATCAGCTTTTTTTTCTCGGTTATGGATAGAAACATAATGCATGTTTTTTTTTTTTTTTTTTATATTAATGAAGGATCTTGAATCCCGTTAGTTACGGGAGTACTGATAAGGTAAGTTTTTTTTTTTATGCCCCGTTTTTAATTGCCTAGTATTAATCTAAATGAATTGCTTTACTCACGTAAATGTGCAATAAAGTTATGGGGAATTTTCATATCTCCTACATGATGTATAAATATTTACAATTATACCATACAAATATAATTAATTATACATTTACCTAAAAGATCACATTTAATTACATTAATGTCTAAAATGGGAGTTATCATATCCATTACACTTCAATCCCTTAATTTCCGTTGTAAAATGATCATATTTAACTACATTAATTCCTAAAAGGCAGTTACTATATCTATTTTAACCACACAAAAAAATGGGTTCATTTTTTTATTTTATATTTGTTGTTTTATGTGTGATATTTTATTTTTAATGGTATATATATAATTTTTTTAAGGGTATATATATAGTATATTTTAATTATCTTTTAATGATATATATATATATATATATTTAATCTCGCTCTATTGTAAAAATACCGAAAATATACTGAAAATATACTAACTATAAACCCTGAATAACCATACAAATAAAACGCTCCACCCTTAGTTGTCATGTATATTCCATTACAAATAAAAAAAAAAAACATGTATTTGTAATTCACGCAGCTGTCCATGTTGGGTATATGTTGTGTTTATATTAGTATATATTCAGTATATTTTAATACATATATATATGTATGTATATACATAAAATATACCATAAAAAAATGTTGGTATATGTGTTGTATATATTTCAATGATTATAGTCGGTATATATACAATCCGTTATAAAATGGTATATATAATGAATATATAAAATATAATGTCGGTATATATACTTACAATACAAACCATAATGATAGTATATGTATTGTATATGTTTTCCATGATTTTGCAAAAGTAAAATATAAATCATACATATACCGAATATATACTGAATATAAGTCATACATATAACAGGGGGACGATACAAACACGATACAATGTGAGGGGGATAAAAATATACCTAAAATATACTATATATAAACCATAAAAACTGCAAAGTTCCAAGTCCGGCAAGTCGATCATGGCGTGGATCAACTACGATTCCGACACGAATCTCATCAACGTCACGATCTCACCGTCGTCAACAAAACCCCTAACCCCTCTCCTCTCCTACATAATAGATATGTCTCCGATTCTACACGAACTATGTTCGTCATATTTTCCGCCTCCAAAGGTCTGCTCGCAATCTCTCATTTCGTGCTCGGGAAATCCCCGATGACGGAACTAAAAGCGCCATTGAATGGATAATTGTTTGGGAAAAAGAAGGATTTGAGGAGATATTATGCTAAACCCTTTGATCTATTCGAACGGGCATGGAGTGAATTTTCTGCGATGCGAATATTCGGGAGAGAGATTTGTTTGGTTGCAGGAAAAATTGAGAAAATCATTGTCGATGGATGATGGAGGAGGAGAATTGGATAAGGATAATAATTATGAATATGGGAAAGTGATGAATTCTATTTGTTTTGGTAAGTATATATTTAAATCTCAGTTAATGATCTAATACATTTAATTTGCCCAAAAGATTCGGTTGAATTGTGTACATATTGTAACTTCCTCTTTGTCAGCTACAGGTACGGGAATAGTCCCAGATCTGGTATTTTTGCAATATTTTTGGGGTGAATTGGTAGGATTATAAGTATAATATGATGGTATGGGGTGCAAATTCCTCTAAAGTTATTCTTGCAATATTGTAACTGGCTTAGTTTAACGGTGGCTACTTATTTTGTATTTATTAAGATTATTTTTTATAGTATAAATGTACATAAAAATTGTTGATATTTTATATGCAGTCAATGTTTTTCAACCTGAAATCGGTCCGGGTGGGCTATTCGGATCGGTACTACTATTATTGTGTGCCCTGACACACCTAGCAAGGTGTGTCAGGGCAGTTAAGCACGCGCGAAATTTATCCCAAAAACCAGAAAAATGAGAGATTGTAGTACACAAGCTCGGGAAGATGGATTTTATTTTAATTATGATCTCAATAAGGAAACAACTTCATTGTGTGCCATTTTTTGTAGGGATTCTTGTACGAGGAGGGATTATGAGGTGTTCTCTTATAAGATGAACATGTTATGTTATAAGATGAATATGTTTTATTATCAGCTGCATATGTTAAATTATAAGATGAACATGTTTCTTTCTCAAATGAACATGTTTATTAACACGATGATTAAGTTGATTCTGTATGTAATGTGTTTTTTAACATGATGAATATGTTTCATTGTAAAATGAACATGTCAAATTATAAGATGAAGATGTTATGTTATAATATGAATCTATATATATATATAAGAGGAAATAGCTATTTTCACCACGTTCTGAAGTCACACTAAGTTTTTCACACCACCCAATAAAAAGCTAAGTTTTTCACCCCAAAAAGTACGAAGACATATGCGATGAAACATGCGCTAAATAGGCGACAGGTATGAGCATGGGCGAGAAAATTATGAGTTAAATTATGCGACTGTTCTACGATGAATATTCGGAGATTCGATGTACGATTCGGTCAATCGCGGTCCGTCGCCCATTAAATAATTATTTTTGTTAGGCGAATGAACTGCGACTATTAGTCGAAAAATTATTCTTCGACACAACTGCGACATACCAGCGTCGCATATTATTCGCGGAATTAGTGCATAATAAGTTTTTTTCGTATTTCTTTCATCTTTCAGTTATGCGAGGCAGTATGCGAATTACCGCATATTGCTCGCATACCGCCTTCGCACTTCTACTCGAAAGTGTATTTTTTATTTATTTTTTTATTTCTTTCATCTTTCAGTTATTTCAGTTATGCGATGGGTATGCGAATAACCGCATATTACTCGCATACCACCTTCGCACTTCTACTCGAAAGTTTATTTTTTATTTCTTTCATCTTTCTGTTATTTCAGTTATGCGATGAGGTATGGAATTACCGCATATTGCTCGCATACCCCCTTCGCACTTCTACTCGAAAGTGTATTTTTTATTTATTTTTTTTATTTCTTTTCATCTTTCAGTTAGTTCAGTTATGCGATGGGGTATGCGAATTACCTAATATTACTCGCATACCACCTTCGCACTTCTACACGAAAGTTTATTTTTTATTTCTTT
>CACSLK010027833.1:5909988-5938370 GCA_902706635.1 Striga hermonthica
CTGCATTCGATATGTATATACGATTATTAAAAATGCGAAAGATGTTCGCACATTTGCAAAATTATGCGTTTGATGTGGATATACGATTAAAAAATGCGAAATGTTTACGCATAGTCAGAAATTATGCGGCCGATTGGATATGCGCTGGTTCATTTGGACATGCGAGTGTAATATCGCATAGCATTTCGTGAATTTTGGGGTGTAAAAGAAGAAATTTGACGGGGTGGTGTGAAAAAGAAAGAATAGATATATAATGGGGTGAAAAAGATTTTGACCCTATATATAATTGCTAACATATAGCATTTAATAAAACCTATTTAATAAAACCTCTAAAATTTTTTTCCTCCATTTTCAGTTACAAAATTTATCATTAATATTTTTTTTACTTCTCACATTAATAAATCCTATTAAGTGTAATTATGTATTTTTTATATTATATTATATAATAGTTATTGCTAATACCAACTAATAATAATTCGCAATAAATATAATCTACCTAATTATAAACAATTGTTTCAAATTATTTATATTTACATCAATATTATCTTTTTTTTTTATATCTCATGAAAAATTTCTTTAAGAATAATTAGTAATTTGTTTTAATAGTACAGTCAAACAATTTTAGAATTTTATAAACAATTGTTTCTTAATAATAATAATAATAATAATAATAATAAAACTATTATTATATAATGATAATAAACAATTGTTCATAATAACAAAATCGTTATTTTATTTTTCCTAATGATCAAATTTTTTAAAATATAATATGTTCATTATCTAGAATTTTGATATTAAATTCTCAAATATTACTTAGAATATTTTATGTACATTTGTGCATGTGCACAGGATATCTACTAGTATGTTTTATTATCAGCTGGATATGTTAAATTATAAGATGAACATGTTTCTTTCTCAGATGAACATGTTTATTAACACAATGAATAAGTTGATTGTGTACAAGATGAATAAGTTGATTTTGTACGTAATATGTTTCTTAACATGATGGATATGTTTCATTGTAAAATGAACATGTCAAATTATAAAATGAAGATGTTATGTTATAAGATGTTAAAAAATTCCAAGTGATTTTATCCAATTTCAAAGATGAACCGATTTTGTTACTTATTTGATTTTATCCAATAGGTATAACTTTAATCATTTTTTATGTAAAATAACGAATGTACAACGATTCTTCATTATCTATCCATATACAAAAAAAAAAAAAACAAGTACCATTATTTCACAAAATGAGTTTCGTTATGAGTATTTCGACACTATAACGGGTTTAAACTATCGCTCCAATGTGATGTATGACGAATATACAATCGCTAACATGTCATTCAATCAAAATAACCATAACGAGAGTACGTTTGTTATGAAAAATAACCATAACGAATGTACATTCGTTATAACGACGAATGTACATTCGTTAAATAATTTATTTATTTACTATTGTTTTTTTGTTTTTATTTTTTTGTAGGTATTCACTATTTAATATATAAATTTTATTATTTATAATTTTATAAAATACTATAAAAGTATATGATAATTTGATATTGGCATAAAAAGTACTTAAAATGTACTTATAAAATTGTCGGTTATTATAGTTCAACGATTATAATTTGCACATTCACTGATACTTGACCAATGTTTAACCCATAATATTTATCTTCCTTTATTATAATTTTAAGTGCATGAAATGTTAACTAGTTTGATAATTAAATGTTAAGTTTTAGTAACTTTGATCTTTATGCAAAGCAAATTTTTAATGGTTAAATAAATAAATTTCATATATATATGAGGTCTAGAAGCGATCCAAATTTATAAATAAATCCCTGTATAAGCGTATTAATTCAAGTACCTAACTCGTAAACTGTCTTATTGTCTTAATTTTCTTTTAGGCCTTCCTCAAATCTCAAATCTCAACCTTGACATGCAAACAAATGGTCTATGATTCAAAAAATATGCTTCATTCATTATGATTGTTTTTCGTAACAAACGCGCTTGCTTTATGGCTGCTTTGATCGAATTACTTGATAACGATTGTATATGATCGTTACATGTCATTGGAATGATAGTTTAAAAGTGTCAGAGCTCGAAACACTCATAACGAAACTCTTTTTTTGAAATAGCAATAATTTTTTTTTTTGAAAAAATGGAAAGATCATGTAAAATGTTTGTACATTCATTATTTTACATGAAAAATAACTAAAATCGGACCTATAACGAGTTTAATATCTAAATAATGTATTATATGATGAATACACGGTGGTTTAAGGAGGATTTAGTCGAAAAACAGCCGAAACGAATGTACATTCGTTATATAACGAATGTACATTAGTTTTGGTTGTTTTTCGTAACAAATGTGCTTTCTTTATGGCTATTTTGATCGAATTACTTGATAATGATTGTATATTCATGTTACATTTCATTGGAACGATAGTTTGAATGTGTTTGAGCGTCGAAACACTCATTACGAAACTCTTTTTTTTTTTTTACGAGAGAGAGTGTAAATTGTTATTGAATGAACGTTAAAGGATGTGGATGCCCTGAGTGAGGAGCCTCGTTTTATAACATGTTTATCTCATTTTGTAACATATTCATTTTATTTTGTAACATGTTCATCTTAGTAAATATGTAACATGTTCATCTTATTCTAAAACATGTTCATCTTACAATGTAACATGTTTATCTTATTATGGATTTGCGTCCTCATCTTCCAATAAGATAAATTAATTATGAAAAGTGATACATTAATTGTGTTCTAAAACCTATCAAATGTGGTCTCTGTTTGTAGAGAATGAAAATTATAAATTTTCGTACTTTTATTTTTATTGTTTAATATAAAATATGAATGATAATTTAATTTATGTAATATGATATATAAAATTCATTATCAAATAGAAATGGGACACATGTCCCATTTAGAAAAACAAAAACCTTATCCACTCGCTTTTTTGAAGGATTGTATTACACAAAGATCTTGACACACCCAATTATTTGCGGTCTTCCATGCCTTATGTTCCTGTACTCCCCGTCCCACGTGATGATGAAAATTAAAATATAGTCCAAGTAATTAAAGAGACCAATTTGATCCAAACTTCTCACCAATTAATTCCTCCAAGTACTCATTAATTTTTCACTCAGTAATTGGCCAAATTGAGAGTCTTCATGCCATTAAATTTATGTCCAACAGCCACTTCTCATATAAGACCATCAATTAAAAGGAAATTAAATTCCCTAATGTCATCAAATTTGGTCCCAGCAACCAATTCCTCATCCTCGTTTATTTAGTTTGTCACCTCACCAATGTCACATCACAAATAGGTGTAATAACTGCAAAATAGAGACAAAATCCGAATATTGGTGTCCGTTCACAAAATAAAATATGTGAGAAAACTTGAATAATACACTAAAATCAAAATTAAATTAGAAAATAGTGCAAGATTTCTCACGTATCAAAAAATTGGCGATTGTTTCAATTATTTTGACTTCCAAATGTGCGTAACTTATATTACAAGACATTTTTCAATAATTATATAATTATTGAGGTGCAAAATCTGGCCCTCTCTCTGTCGAGCCTCTTGGAGTGCATGTTGTGCTAGGTCTTAACGAGCCAGAAGCCGTAGGGAACAAAGAAACGAAGCGAAGTGAAGTCAAGAATAAGGGTGAGATTTATTTTATATTAAATAGAGACTAAGACAATTTCGAAAAAAAAAAAAAACTGTCTATTTTTAAAATTATCATCTTGATTTTTGAAACAATACATTTGTAATTTGACTTAAATTATTGTAAAATTTTGAAACTTATGAAAAAAAAAAATTAAAGAGATGAATTTCGATTGATTTAAAATTCTTAACCCATTTTGAATTTCGTGCAAATTGAAACCTAAAAAAATTAAATTCATTATAATTTTGTAATTTCTAAGAGGTTTGTTAATTTTAAAGTAGCGCAAAATTCTTCATTTAAGGTTAGCCGTCCAAGGATAGAAGCATGTGATAGTTTTTTAATTCAATTTGAACAAAATCTTTTATATTAGAAAGAGATTTTGAATTAAGCCTAATTTTACGGCAACTAAAATGAGAAGGGATTTTGGATTTCAAATATTCAATTCAAGTTTTAAGGTAATTTTTTCGGCAATCTTATTGTTTGGAATAAAAAACACAATTGAATTTGAGAAATCAAATATGAGAAAGGATTTTGCCTTTTAAATTATATTCAATGATCAAAATTTTTAGAACTTAATGGAACCAAATCCACCAATTTATCTTTTAAGGGTTTAAATGAACTGTAATTTATTAAATGAACAAAATACACCAAATAAATGAATTTTAATTTATTTTTTAAAAAATAAAAGCATCTGATTAAAATAATTTTAGTAGCCGAGTTGATGTTAAAAGAGTTTTTGATTTTTTGTAAATACTATCGTAAGTTTATATTATTAAATTAGGTGTAATTTATTTTTTTTAATAAAATAAAATTTACAATGTGGTACACGATTATATGTTAAAGATTTTTTTTTTTAATTTGAGAAAAGGAAGAAGGAAGAGCATAATCTTGCACAAAAATAAATAACAAACTCTACTTAACAAATTTCACATTTAAATACAATCTATTAATATATAATAAGGATTAACGTAATTCACTTTTAGAAATTTTTTCCCGCCAATTTCATTAATTATTGCCTAAAAATAATAAATTAACAAAATTGCCTAAAATCACTCATAGTTATGTTTTAACGATTTGGTCTAATAAATAGCAAGCATTAATTGCAATAGGTACTGTGGAATAAATCATTATATTTATAGAATCCCACCATTACATTAATTTTTTCACGCCATTGCATTAATTTTTTCACAATTCGAAATCAAACTTTTCATTTTTTTTTTCTTCACAATTCGGACTCAAATTTTCCCCCTTTTTTTCACAATTCGGACTCTTTATTAGCATATTTATTTTTTTGATTTATTTAGGAATACAATAAAAAATATGGAATCAAAATCTAAATAAATCTCCTCTTTTTGTGGCTCCATATAAATCTCCTCTTTGAGAGCATCTTCAATGCTCTAATGTTGTTATAGAAATTTTTTTGACAAATGTCAAAAAAAAAAAAAAAAAAAAAAATAGATTGTGTACCATGTAGGACAAATATTGAATTCACAACTATTAAATTAAAAAATCATCTCCAATGCACAATGTTGCCTAATTTCAATATTATCTACTTGCCAAATAATAAAATTTTAATATAAATTAATAAAATTAATTAAATAATTAAATAGTTTGATAATGATAATAATAATTCTCTCTCTTCTCCTCATTGGTTAACTAGAGTGTGGACTAGAATGTGGATGAACCACATTATTCTCTACATTGTAGACATTAACTATGTCCACATCATCACAATATTTGTGATCACATTGTACATTGGATGATGAAAAATTGTGATATTAATAAATCTGTTGATGTGGAATGTAATTTATCACTACAACATTGAGCATTGGAGATGCTCTGAAGACCGCATATCCTGCGTTTAGTAAGGCGTTTGCCAAAAAAAAATGATTAATTAAAATTGATTCATAATTTTCATCAAACACTTTTGATTAAAATATTACCAATATTTTTCCATTTAAATAATTGTCACCAATCACTTTTTTGCTAAAAAAAAGTTGTATAAAAGGATATTCACTACCACTATTATTTCTTCAAGGCATTCACAACATTCAGAAAAATAAAATACAAAGATAAATTTTAGAACACATCGATAATATAATGCCGCCTGTTCGGGACACACTCGATTCCGTGAGTAGGACATACAAAATTTATTTGCGTTTGAGAGCAGTCCGAACAATTGAAACGCATCACGAACGGGAGAGCTGAAACGCATTCTATATACTTTTTCATGATGAACAGGTAAATATTTTTATTTGTAATATCAAATTTATATAGCTTGAAAAAATATTTTAATTAATAATTATAAATTTATTATGTAGGGTGCATTTATTAAAGGCATAATACGTTCTACAAATATGAGAGCATTTCCAGGTGTACTGACGAGGTGTTCGGGAATGCCAAACCATGAGTTGCATTTGAAGATAGGAACTCCAGTCGTGTTGTTGCAAAACATGGACCATTCTATGGGTCTGTGTAATGGCAGATGTTTTGTTGTTACATAACTCTCTCCGCGGGTTCTTGAATGTAGAATATTGACTGGAGACCACGCAGGTGATATGGTGTGAATTTCTCAGATGAACATAACTCTTTCTGATGTTAGGGTTCCGTTTAAGTTCCACTGAAGACAATTTCTCCTTATGGTTTCCTATGACATGACAATAAAGTCAGTCTTTATTACATGTAGGACTGTTCTTGAAAAAACCTGTTTTTAGTCATGGCCAGTTATACGTCGTTGTTTCACGTGTTATTAATAGAAAGAGATTGAAAATATTAGTTTGTGGGGACGATGAGTTACCCAGTAATCAAACTAATAACATTGTACATAATGAGGTTTTTAATATGTATAATTTTTACCAATGACGAATTTATGTTTACTTTATGAATGACATACGTATTATGATAACTTATTAATTAATTACCTTTTTAATTTTTAATTTTTTTTCAAAACATGTACTAGCCCGTGCATCGCACGGGTTACATACTAGTAATTAATGATGCACATTTGTAAATAAAAAAATAAAATAAAAACTTTCTATTAATAGCATGCAATTAATGCTCTACCATACTTGACCACAATTTGACTTGCCATTTTTAAAAAATGATACTCCCTCCTATCTTTTTTATTTGTCATTCTAGCTTAATTGACTATTGAATAAATAAATGTCATTTTGGCTATTTTGTTCATATTTTTCCAATTGTAACCCCTCCACCTTATTTCCAATGTCTCTTCATATTCTATCTCTCTCTTGATTTTCCGCAAATCTTCATTTATTTTTTACACTAATCATCATTAATTATGTTACTTAATGGAGTAGTAGTTTTCATTAAATAGGGGTAATATTGGCAACAACAAAAATTCTTAATTAGAGTGCTAGTTGCTAGAATGACAAATAAAAAAGATAGGAGGGAGTAATTCTTTTTAGGGTAATTGTTATTTTAGTACCTGTACTATGGGTTAATTGTGATTTTGGTACCTATCCTTTATTTATTGCGAAAATACAACCCAACCTTTACGTTTTTTGCGAATTTGGTACCTATTCTTTATTAATGGCTAAAATACAACTCAACCTTTACATTTTTTACGAATTTAGTACCTAATAATTTTTTTGTACCTAATAATACATATAAAATATCTTTATTTTGGTTTTTTTGATGTAAATCATAAAATTGTTATTTGTATTATAATGAATGATACAAATAAAATGAACTGCATTTTCAATATTATTAAAATTACATTTAGAGATTCTGTAAAAAACCATATATAATTATTAATAACCATATTTAAATTGAATGGTCATATTTAAATATCAATGAAATGCAACCATGATTTAAAAAATCATAGTATCTCCTATGAAAATTCAAAAGAAAAAATATTTCTCTTTTTTGTATTTACCTTAACAACAAAATTCCTGAAGAAATGAAGATACATACAATTTTTTTAATATTAGGTAAATGAACTGCATTTTCAATATTATTAAAATTACATTTAGAGATTCTGTAAAAAACCATATATAATTATTAAAAAAAAATATTTTAAAAAAGTATTACTTTTCAAATAAATTATAAAAGAAAAAAATTATTTTATATCATTTTAACAAAATTTAATTTGATTTAATTTAATTTTATTTTATTTATATATATTTTTACTTGTTAATTTTTATTTCTTACACGTTATTTTTATTAAAAGTACATATATTTTAATTTTTTAATTTATTAAAAATTACTTTAAATCATTTTATTGCCTTTCACTATATTTTTATTTTATAATATTTTATTATAATTTATCTTATTTTTATTTTTAATTTTATGATTTATATAATATTTTATTTGTATCATTCATTGTAATACAAATAATAATTTTATGATTTACATCAAAAAATCAAAATAAAGATAATATTATTAGGTACAGAAAAATTATTAGGTACTAAATTCGCAAAAAACGTAAAGGTTGGGTTGTATTTTAGCCATTAATAAAGAATAGGTACCAAATTCGCAAAAAACTTAAAGGTTGGGTTGTATTTTCGCAATAAATAAAGGATAGGTACTAAAATCACAATTAGCCCATAGTACAGGTACTAAAATAAAAATTACCCTTCTTTTTATATACAGATAGATTAACCCTAATAATAATAATAATAATAATAATAATAATAATAATAATAATAATAATAATAATAATAATAATAATAATAATAATAATAATAATAATGCTCACAATTTTGTTTCAAAAGACGAAATCAAACCATTATGTGGAGATGTCAACTCAAATTTTCACTTGAATGTTTTCCTTTCCCCCTCAAATTTTCGTCTTCCATGTTTTATTTTCCCCCAAATTTTCCACTTTTCCATTCGCGTTACATTCGCTGCTCCGTTCAAAATATTCAACCTCTCCAGCGATTCGCTGCTCCGTTCGCGTCCATTGCTCAGTTCTTCTGTCAAATTTTCCACTTGCCAGTTTTTCGTTACTCCGCGCCTGCTGCTCCGTCCGTCTGGAGAATCAATCGACAATTGGCGCTAAAGACTCGACCTCCTCACCCGACTACCGCTCGACGCCGGCTTCCCGAGTCCACTGGACCAAAATTCCTCACCAATCGCTCTTTTTCCTCCTCCATGGCCGAAACCCTTTCAACCCATTCCCAGGCTCGAGCCCAATCCCAGCCCGAATAGGGTGCAAGAAGATGTTCACAGGTAATTATATATGTTGTTTGCTATCTACTTTCATAATGTTTCTACATATCCATATTTATTTAATTTTTTATTTTCCTATTTTTGTTTGATCAAACCAATTTATCTATATTGTATGCAAGGTAGCTGATGAGTTGTTAGGTCCAAAGTTCTTAGGATTTTAAAGTTTCTTGAAACTGAAAAATATGATATGTTAACTGGTTAAATGGAATTCGACATAGTCTAATCTTACAGTTTTTCGATATCCGACAAGTTCTCGACTAGGGATTATTTCAACGGTGAGGAGTGCTCATTGCCGGATATAGTTCCGACGAGTGGCGTGGGGCAGCTGGTGGGGTCGTCGGTCTTGGTGCAGTTGGTTGTGGGTGTATTGATTTGTGTTTTCATGCTGCAATAGTGAACCAGAATGAATACAACAGGTATCGATGCGTGTTTATTTGTTCATTTTTTTTCCTTGGTTTATATCGGATCGAATGACTTGGTGAGAAGGGGTTTTCTTGGAATGGGGTGATTCAATTGTTTTTGGTCAAAATTCAGGTTGTTTAAGATGGAGGAAATATTCCATCCAACATCATCAAGAGTTTAATGTATCAACTTTGCAATGTTGTTGCTTTCTGTCATGGTCATGGTGTTCTACTCAGAGATCTCAAGCCTCATAATCTTTTAGTCTTATTAATATTATATATAAATGTTGTATACTTGGCCTTGTGAGCATCAATGATATTCGGTGCCTAGTTTCTGCAAAAGCTCTTACTTTGACGCAACGTAGGCCTTGTAGAAACTCCATGAACAAAGATGTGGAAAATTGGTTTTTCTTGGACCGAAGGTGACTAGCTTGTGTCATCCTTGCCAATGTCAAGGAAAAAAATATTAATAAGTCATTAGAAAATGCATCACTTATAGACATTCTAGTAATAGTTCATGATTCAATAGTGTTTGGTTGAAATTTAGTAAATGTCTTGTGCATGGCCTAATCCTGGAAAGCTTTTATTATGTATTGAGCAGTAGAATAGTGTTTATTTGTTTGTTGATGATGTCAAAACCTGCATAAATATCAGATACTCTTGTAGGTAACTTTATTGATGATGAAAATGAGAAGGCATGAGGGAAGATAATGCCCTTTGAATGTTTGGTTCCTAAACTGCTATGATGTCTATTTTTCTCTGAGAATAGAAATACATATTTTCGTTCTCTATGTTTTTGTTTATGTGATATTTCATTATGTCGGTTACAACGAGTCGGGCAGTGTATAGACAACATTTACATACAAGGTTCCCCTGCCAAAGTTCGATCGGGCAATAATGCTTTGGTTCCAGGTGAATAGACATAAGACGATTTGATGAATTTCGTTTATTTTAATTCTTTCTCCAAATAAATATATTAAGACATTGGAAAATTGAAAACAGGGTTTGAGGAAGGGCTTAGGGACATGAAGCCTAGAGGAAAACGGAGATTAATTATTCCTCCAGAGCTTGGATCCCCCGGTGAGTATTTTTCCTCGTAGAAGCCGATTATTAGTATCAATTTTTTCTTATTAAAAAAGGTTTTTCCTAGGTCAAAATTTTTTTGAGTTGGTTATGTTCAAATCCATCATAATGGCTGGCAACAATAATTAACCAATATGATTAATTGATTATCATAAACAACAAGTTTTTCATATTCTTTTCATATATGTTCAATTCTGATAAGTGATGTACATGATGAAATTTCGTGTTGCTTAAACAGGTAGATCCTTCCACTTTCTTCAGCTCCAAGTAACTTGAAGTATTTGATGTAGAAATGCTGAGCATTCAAGATTGCACGAGGTGGACGATTGGATTTCATTCCAATGTTGTCTGTAGTTGAGTAAGACGACGTCCAAAAATTTTCTCTTGTCAAGTGCGGTCTTCGCAACCTGTTTCTTACATGGGCGCATAACACATTATTTTAGCTTCGTTCAGTTCTAGTATTATTCTCAGTTTTTCATAGTTTTTGTGTCCCGCATATATCATATGCCATTTTGTGCGTGCCAAGAGAAATGCAATATTTAGTTGACGGATTATCGATTCAACAAGTAGTTTGGCCAAATTTTTATAACAATAGTAGTAGATAATAATTAAAATATCAAAATATTTTTTAATTAATTATTGAATGACAAGGTTCAAATATTTTAAGTCCTAATATTTAAAATATTACTCAGCTTTATCATGTTAAGAAACATATTCGTCTTGCACAAAATCAACATATTCATCATGTTAAGAAACATATTCATCTGAGAATGAAACATGTTCATCTTATAATTTAGCATATTCATTTGATAATAAAACATATTCATCATATAACATTACATCTTCATCTTATAATTTGACATGTTCATTTTACAATGAAACATATTCATCATGTTAAGAAACATATTACGTACAAAATCAACTTATTCAACTTGTAAAAAATCAACATATTCATCGTGTTAATAAACATGTTCATCTGAGAAAGAAACATGTTCATCTTATAATTTAACATATTCAGATGATAATAAAACATATTCATTTTATAACATAACATGTTCATCTTATAAGTTGACATGTTCATTTTACAAAGAAACATATTGATCATGTTAAGAAATATATTACGTACAAAATCAGCATATACATCATGTACAAAACCAACATATTCATTGTGTTAATAAACATGTTCATCTGAGAAAAAAACATGTTCATCTTATAATTTAACATATTCAGCTTATAATAAAACATATTCATCTTATAACATAACATGTTCATCTTATAAGTTGACATGTTCATTTTACAAAGAAACATATTCATCATGTTAAGAAGCATATTACGTACAAAATCAAAATATACATCATGTGCAAAATTAACATATTCATCGCATTAATAAACATGTTCATCTGAGAAAGGAATTTTTCGCCTTGAATATCGTGCCTAGGTTTCTTTTACCTGCACCTTTTTACCGCCTTTATCTTTCCTCTTACCTACTATGCGCGTGCTTAGGACAAAATATTGAAACGAATTCACGCGCCTATTTAGGAAGTGCATTTCACCTAATGCCATTGACGCAACTAATTATTTGCGATATTTGCCCACATCTGTCAACCGTATGAATTGAGTACATGCCAAGTATATTATGTAAATTTTATTTGTAAACCGGTAACAGCTGTTACCGATGTATTTGAATTAAACAATGAAATAGTTGATATTTAATAACATTGATACCTGTGTACTAATTAAATTAGCCGTGTACTAATAATAACATTTTATATGTAACGAAATAATAAAACTATGATAATAACATTTAAAATAGGCACGCGTACTTCATCTAGCAAATAAAAGTGGATTCCAATTTATTAGCCTTGGCCTGCGCGTGTATTTTATCTTATAACATAACATCTTTATCTTATAATTTGACATGTTCATTTTACAATTAAACATATTCATCATGTTAAGAAACATATTAAGTACAAAATCAACATATTCATCTTGTTAATAAAGTGATAGTAATTAAAATATCATGATATTTTTTAGTTAATTATTGAATGACAAAGTTCAAATATTTTAAATCTTAATATTTAAAATGTTACTCAGCTTTATCATGTTAAGAAACATATTCGTCTTGCACAAAATCAACATATTCATCGTGTTAAGAAACATATTCATCTGAGAATGAAACATGTTCATCTTATAATTTAACATATTCATCTAATAATAAAACATATTCATCTTATAACATTACATCTTCATCTTATAATTTGACATGTTAATTTTACAATGAAACATATTCATCATGTTAAGAAACATATTACGTACAAAATCAACTTATTCAACTTGTAAAAAATCAACATATTCATCGTGTTAATAAACATGTTCATCTTATAATTTATCATATTCAGATGATAATAAAACATATTCATCTTATAACATAACATGTTCATCTTATAAGTTGACATGTTCATTTTACAAAGAAACATATTGATCATGTTAAAAAATATATTACGTACAAAATCAACATATACTTCATGTACAAAACCAACATATTCATCGTGTTAATAAACATGTTCATTTGAGAAAAAAACATGTTCATCTTATAATTTAACATATTCAGCTGATAATAAAACATATTCATCTTATAACATAACATGTTCATCTTATAAGTTGACATGTTCATTTTACAAAGAAACATATTCATCATGTTAAGAAACATATTACGTACAAAATCAAAATATACATCTTGTGCAAACTCAACATATTCATCGCATTAATAAACATGTTCATCTGAGAAAGGAATTTTTCGCCTTGAATATCGTGTCTAGGTTTCTTTTACCTGCACCTCTTTACCGCCTTTACCTTTCCTCTTACCTACTATGCGCGTGCTTAGGACAAAATATTGAAACGAATTCACGCGCCTATTTAGGAAGTGTGTTTCACCTAATGCCATTGGCGCACCTAATTATTTGCGATATTTGCCCACATCTGTCAACCGTATGAATTGAGTACATGCCAAGTATTTTGTGTAAATTTTATTTATAAACCGATAACAACTGTTACCGATGTATTTGAATTAAACAATAAAATAGTTGATATTAAATAACATTAATACCCGTGTACTAATAATAACATTTTATATGTAACGAAATAATAAAACTATGATAATAACATTAAAAATAGGCACGCGTACTTCATCTAGCAAATAAAAGTGGATTCCACTTTATTAGCCTTGGCCCGCGCGTATATTTTATCTTATAACATAGCATCTTCATCCTATAATTTGATATGTTCATTTTATAATGAAACATATTCATCTTGTTAAGAAATATTTCGTACAAAATCAACTTATTCATTTTGTACAAAATCAAACATATTCATCGTGTTAATAAACATGTTCATCTGAGGAAAAAATATGTTCATCTTATAATTTAACATATTCAGCTGATAATAAAACATATTTATCTTATCACATAACATGTTCATCTTATAAGTTTGCATGTTCATTTTACAAATGAACATATTCATCATGTAAAAAACATATATACGTACAAAATCAACATGTTAAGAAACATATTCATTTCGTCGTAATGTTTTGACTCGGGGAATTTGCATACTTGAGATAAATTAATACCATAAGTTTCATTATTTTGTCATTTTGTTTGCAAATTATGGGTAAATTAATTTAACTTCATTAATCACAGAATATAAGTAATGAAATTGGAATGTTACCAAGTTGTAGCTAATTAATTGAAGAATATAACTTATGTAAATTGAAACATTACGAAATTTAATCATTAATTTTTTAAACGTAAAGTGTAATTATATTTTTAATTATCCCACTATATAAAAGTTGATGCTAAAACTAAGCAATTACTATAAATTCAAAATTACTATTTAGTAATTTAACCGGTTAATTTTGTTTTTATCCACTCCCCTTTTAGCTTTTGAGGTCTGAATCTAATTCATAGACAAGGCACTAAAGGAAATTGTTCGTACTCATTCTAAATTTTTTTAATAAATATATTTAATTTATAATTATTTAATGTTATTAGAAACATAGAGCTGTAGAGATTAATAAAATTTAAAAAAATACAAATCATATCTAGTACTATTGTTTTGAAAATTGGACCAAACTTGTTGTTGAATCGATAATCGGTCAACTACACGGTTGATCGGACTGGTCAATTATATATTTTATTTAAAATAAGTTGATAAATATTTATATATTTTCTAATGAAACAAAAATATATATAAGTTCAAATATTTATTTATTTTATTATTATATTAAAATATTTTTATTACAATACAATGTTCTATAGTTCAAATATTTTTATTTAAATAATAAATATATTTAGAAAAAATATTTAATTATATTATAAATTAATGGGTTGATAAACAATAAAAATATAAAATCTAGAGGTTTATAAAATTTTAAAAAATAAAAATATAATCAACTACTATTGTTTTGAAAATTGGGTCAAACTGACTGTTGAATCGAGAATCGGTCAACTAAATGCTTGGATTCCTTTGAACTAGTCGGTTTCTAATGAACCAGTCAAAATTGGTTGATCGAACTGGTTATTTAACATATTTTTTAAATAAATTAATATGTATTTATATATTTTTAATATAACATATGTATAAATACAAATATATTTAACATCGTCATCATCATCAACAACATTATTATTATTATTATTATTATTATTATTATTATTATTATTATTATTATTATTATTATTATTATTATTATTATTATTATTATTATTATGGGACACATTTCTCAACCCAACGACTAACGACCACATGACTCGCAAGTGACACCTCTGAAACAAATTAAGAATTGAATTTCCATTGAACAAGACTAATTTTGCAACGAGTCCAATCCTAACGAACGGAATTTGCAATTTCCTTGTGTAAAGGATATTGAAGGAATTCCTTTGTCAAAATTGGCAGAATTACAAGCCAGCACGTCAAAATCAACTGTAACTTGACAGCACACCATACAAAATATCACAGAATCATGAAAGAGAATTATTGTTAGCATGTCACAACACATAACCACAAAGGGAAAAGTCCTAAATTATCTCAATGTAGCACAGAGAAGTGTTGCTTATTTTTTAACATGTAAAGTATGTGATTTATGAATGAGATTACAATATCTAGATGGTACAAAGACAGTAATAACAAGATCAATAAATAACTTACCAAATCACAGGGGTTGAAGATTGCAACCTCATGGAAGTTTTAAGGGTTAAATCAAGTGGAATCTTGGGTCCAGGTATATGGATTTCTGAACAAAAGCTATGTGGCACAATATTTCCTGTTCCATCTATAGACTCGGAAAGTGGAGCTGAAGCAGAACGAGATTCACATGAAACAAGTCCTCTCAATGCTTTAACCTGAAAATGAAGAATAGAACTTTACATTCTAACCTCAACATAGTCCATTTATGTCCAAGATTAAAGTTATAACAAAAGAATACCATATCTACAAATGAGGAGCCATTTAACTTCTCACTGCCCACTGATAGCTCTTTAACACTCCTAAAAGTATTGTGAATGCATTTTCCAGTTGAGTTGTTATTTTGATTGGAAGAGTGCTTTCCACCTTCTGAAGCCGCAGTATCCACACTTGAAGGGAATACATAAAACAAATTGTCCAAGTAAGAAACTTAAAACCAAAGTTAAACCATGATTGACTCAGGTAAAATCAACCGTACCACAAGTTTTGCCCTTGTTTTTTGTCTTGTTCCATTGGGAAACTTGAATGTTTCATGTTGTTGACGCACTTGCTAGGCAGATCATCCTGCCAATAGTCCATCACAATCAATCACCAAAAGTTGAATCTAACATTCTTCAAATGACATGATTAGTATGTTGTTCAGATTAGGCCTAAAAGGAAAGTCTCAACCTTAAAAGTTCCCTTTCTGGGAAGCAGCCTACTGATTTTAGTTACGGGAAAATGTTCATCCATTCGTATAAATTGTGGTATTTTCGATGAGTCCGATTTGCTGACTCCAGAAACTGCTCCATCTGCATTTCTAGACAAAGCAAAGGATTTACCGCAAAGGAAATCCAGAGTTATTCAAGAAAAGTTTGGTAAAAAGTTGTACCTCGTGAAACTAGGAATGGAAGGAGATTCATCAGCAAACTCCACTGGATTCTTAAGCTTCAACAGTTCCCCCTACCACATAAACAAATAAGAACTATTCTTGACAGCAATAACATAACAATCTCTATTATATGCAGCTTTGATGTGGGCCTTTTCTCATTCAAAATTGTGGACAGCCCTTCGGCTTTATAAGATTGTAAAGTCAGTAAGTTCTTGAAAGACACGATTTAACCCTCAAACATGAATGAGAAGAACAAATATTTTGCCTCATTGCGTTTTAAAGACACAATTTAACCCCAGACATGAATGAAAAGGGTAAAACTAACTTAAAGCAACTAACAGACTAACTTATACATAAACAATCTGTCAGCTTTCAGAGTCATACTGAGTCTAAAGTAACAAACTCCCATAGCTACATTGATACGTATAAGTATCTAACAGAAAGCGAAGCATTTCATGATCATGGCTGGAATGTTTTGTTACCCGCAACTCAGATGGTGTTTTTCGCTTCAACGTGGTGGTTGAGATCTTAGATAGGTTTTTGCAAGTACGAGGAGTACGAGACCAAGTACAAGACCAAGTACACCCGGTTGCTGCTATTATTTCCGGCTAACTTGAGCTCTCGCCAGAGCTTCCTGCCGATTTCTAAGGCATCCTTGGTGGCCTTCGAAAAACCCGATGCCAGATTACTGATTCCTGAACTTGGAGAGATCTATGGACTGGATTAGTTTAGATTGATAAGAGGTCAGATTATTTTGGACCTCTTTTTCATACACCACCAAAAGAGGAATGGATTAGTTGACTGTTTTGAACAAAATCCAGATTATTTTGCACATAACATACACCACCAAAAGCCAAATCATAAAGAATCATACTATAGTTGACCAAATTCTACCAACTCCAGCTCCAAACAGCCAGTGAATTAAATTATAAAAAAATGAAAATGCATGAATAGAATAAGAAGACGAGGGGAACACACAGTGGCACAAGCTCACCTTGCATCCTAGGTCTGGGACAAATCCACCCGTCATTCACCAGAGCGATGTTTGCAGGCACAAGTACATCCAGCGGGACCGCCCCAAACTGGGGACAAATCCCCCGCCGTCTTGATACCCGTTTCCAGATCCGGATTCGGGAACCTCACAAAGAACGACACGTTTCCCACGGACCCAGATATCGCGCTCCCATCTGCAAACACGACATTCGTGGCCGACACCACATATTCGTCATGCTAAAACCCGATGAAAACTCACCAGGATTTGAGCTCGTGGGCGTCGTTGTTGAGCACGGTGAAGGAGTACATGAACCAGTAGGGCTGTCGGGCGGGAGCCGAGGGTCGAATCGACAGGGAGATCCTTCCGCCTTCGTAGGAACAAGAGAGGAATACTCTGACGCAGGCGTCGGAGGTCGGCGGCGGGACGGCGGGTGTGGGAGGGGTTTGGGATTGGGCCCGCCAGAGGGTTAGAGGAAGAAGGAGATGTTGATTTTAATTTTTTGAAAATTAATTTGTAAATTAAATTAAGGCTGTGATGATTTTTGTACTTAAAGGATTGTTGTGCAAATAATATAAATGTATGGCCTTCAAAATAAATACAATTATTTATTTAAAAGTTATTAATTTAAATTTTTAATATTTAATGAAATAAGTGTATTATAGGTTTTTGCAAGTACGAGGAGTACGAGACCAAGTACAAGGTGACCAACATTCTTTTTTTTCTTGTATCATCTTGTACCTTGAATCTAATGGTTGATATTGATTTTTGAGTCAATCTAATGGTGATATAAAGGGGTACCTGATGTTAAGTAGGTACAAGAGGTACCTGACTCTAGACGGTCCCTAGTAACTTATGCAAATACATTCATGCTACAACTTACTAAGCCTTCAAGAACTCTATTAGACATGATAGATAACCAGCAAAAATACGCTCTAGAACTCTATTAGACATGCTATATAACCAACAGGAAAACACTTAAGAACTCTATTAGACATGGTAGTAACCATCGAATATACAGTCATGCTACAAGTTAACCAGCAAAGAAGAAGAGAAGTTAAGAGGCCCTCTTCCCGTGTTGCCGACTTTGTCTCTCACACTATTTGTTCCCCGTCTCCCCACTTTGCCTCCTCCATCATGTCATCATCTGATACTCCTTACCCTCTCGCACACTATGTTTCTTGTGATTAATTTTCACCTGCACATCAATCATTTCTGGCAGCCATTTCTTCTCCTATTGAGCCTCAAACCTTTTATGAGGCTGTTCGAGATAGTCGTTGATGCTCGGCTATGCAACTGGAGATTCGAGCATTGGAATCGAACCGTATGTGGGATATTGTTTTTCTTCCTACTGGAAAACACGCGATTGATTGCAAGTGGATTTATAAGATTAAATATAATTGTGATGGTTCTGTTGAGCGCTACAAGGCGCATTTGGTTGTCTTGGATGACCGGCAGGTGGAGGGCATTGACTATCAGGAGGCATTTGAACTTGTCACAAAGATGGTTACTGTACGGACTTTTCTTGCTGTTGTAGCTGCTCTACATTGGGAGGTTCATCAGATGGACGTGCACAATGCATTCTTGCATGGGGATCTGTCTGAGGAGGTCTACATAAAACTCCACCTGACTTTCATTCGTCTGGTCTTGGTAAGGTGTGTCGATTACGCCGATCTCTATATGGTTTAAAGCAAGCTCCTCGTTGTTGGTTTTGCAAAGCTTGCTACTGCTCTTAAACATTACGACTTTGAGCAACCTTATTATGATTAATCACTTTTCACTCTACATCAAGATTCTATGTACTTGTATGTCCTGGTTTATGTCGATGATCTCATCACTTCTAGAAGCGATCTGGCTGCTATTACTGCCTTTAAGGAATACTTGGGTCATTGTTTTCATATGAAGGATTTGTGAGTCTAAGTATTTTTTGGGCATCGAGGTTGCTCGGAATTCTTCTAGAATATTTCCGTGTCAGCGGAAATACATTCTTGACATAGTTGCCAAAGCTAGCTTACTTGATGACAAGCGTGTTGATTTTCTAATGGAGCAGAATCACAATCTTACATTGGTCGATGGTCTGTTGTTCTCTGATCTTGATGAGCGATATCAGTGGCTAGTGGGTCGTTTGATTTATTTAGTTGTCACTCGTCCCGACTTGTCTTATGATGTGCACATGCTCTCTCAGTTTATGCATCAGCATCGTCAGGCACACTGGGATGCCGCCACTCGTGTGGTACGTTACTTGAAGGATACTCCGGGCCAGGGTATCCTTCTTCTGTCTGATTGTTCCTTACAGGTCTATGGTTTGTGTGACTCTGATTGGGCAACATGCCATGCTACTCGACGGTCTCTCACTGGTTGGTTCGTCTGACTTGGCCATTCTCCAATATCATTGCATACTAAAATGCAACACAAGGTTGCACGCTCTTCTGCCGAGGCTGAGTATCGTGCTATGGCGACGCTTATTGCGAGTTGAAATGGTTATGGGTTTACTTCGCAGTCTTGTTGTGGCTCATTCTCAGTCGATACGGATTCATTGTGACAGTCAAGCGGCGCAACGCATTGCCACTAATCCTGTCTTTCATGAGCGCACCAAACACATTGAAGTTGACTGTCATTTTCTTCGTGATACTCTTGTTCAAAGTCTCATTTCTACCGCTCATGTTTCCACTCATTCTCAATTGATGGACATATTCACCAAGGCCTTGGGAAAACGTGAGTTTGATTTTTTTTTTTTTTTGNNGTTGGGCATCCAAAATCCGCATGCTCCAATTTGAGGGGGGTGGGGGAGGGGGTGGTGTTAGAGAAATTTATGAATATTGTATTTTTTGTATAGATAGATTTTAGTATCTTAGATATTTGATGTATATATTATTTTAGAGCTTCATTTGTATTTATATATTGGGGCTCTGGTGAATCTATGGCAGTCAGGTCTTTAGGTGAATGAATTGATTTTCGCATATTTGTTAAAGTGACTAACGTTATTCATCTATAAAATAAATAACATCATAGTTAATATATTAAGTATTTTCTTTATTTTCTTTATTTTTGAGGAGTTGTCGAGAAAAAAAAAGGGCATGAGGGAGAAGTATATATATATATATATATTATAAGAAAAGAATGGGAAGGGCGTGAGTAAGAAGGGAAAGTAACAGAAAAGTATTTTTGGTTTGTTTATAAATGGCAAAATGGCGGGAATTAACACGACCTTTACGTGTTTGGCAATTTAATCACGAATTTTAGACCTTGGCAAATAAATACATGACCTTTACATTTTTGGCAAAATGGTACATGCTTTTAACGGTCGTTAAGGCCGTTAACGGAAATCTGACGTGGCGACCAGGTGTATCCGAGTCAGTGACCGGATATCGTGAATATATCGTGGTAACTTGAATTTATCACGATATATTGAATATATTGCTAGAAATTAGAAAAAAAAAAAAAATCTGTTGATCCTAGGGATTGAACCTATGACCTCATGGGAGCAAAAAATACATGCAACCACTACACCACTCAAGGTTAAGTTTTAGTTCCAGTACCAGTTAATATATATGGATATTACATATGGATGAATTAAACTAAATTTAGAAGATAAATTAAAATATAATAAATTAAATTTTATGAAATTAAACTAAAAAAATTTTGAAATAACTTATTATATTAAACAAAAACAGAATAATTAAAATACATTATAAATAAATATAAAAACATATAGTTAAAATAATATAATATAATATATAATATAATATAATATAATATATAATATTATAATATTTTATAATATATTATAATATATTTTTTAATATAATATATTAATATAATAATAAATAAATAATATATATAATATATAATAATATAATATATAATATATAAAATAATATATATTATATTATATATAAAATATATTATATAATATAATACATAATATAATATAATATAATATAATATATATTATATATATATATATATATATAACATAATATATAATAAATAATATATATACATAATATATATAATATATATTATTTATTTAGTAATATATTATTATATATATTAAAATATATATTATAATATATATAATGTATTATATATATTGTATTATATTATTATATATTATATTATATAATATATATATAATATATTATATTATATTATAATATATAATGTATATTATATGTTATATTATATTATTATATATATATTATATTATTATATATTAAATAAATAATATATTAAATTACGTACTACAATAATATATATTATTTGTTTAATATAATATAATATATATGATACAATATATGGATCCTGGATTTTCCCAGCGATTGCTCTGTCCGATCCATAGTTGGTTTTAATATATAATAAAATGATGTTTATATATATATAAATGAAGTCAGATTTTTAACATAAGTTGTGTTGTGTCAAGTAGTTCATAACCACTTGTTATATATATGAGGTACCAGGTTCAAATCCTCCCTTTTGCACAATTTGCCACCTGATCGCTGACTCGGATACACCTGGTCGCCACGTCAGATTTCCGTTAACGACCGTTAAAAACATGTACCATTTTGCCAAAAATGTAAAGGTCATGTATTTATTTGCCAAGGTCTAAAAGTCGTGATTAAATTGCCAAACACGTAAAGGTCGTGTTAATTCCCGCCATTTTGCCTTTATAAATTTAAATTCAATGTCTTCCATCCTTAAAAAAATAATAATATTTTTCTTTTGTTAGAATATCACTTGTGAGTTGTCCCACATCGTTCATATATGGAAAATAAATCCACCTTACAAGTATAATGAGCTACTCCTCCTTCCACCAATTGGTTTTGAGATGGAACCCCACTTGGGCTTTATATGGGCTTTCCCCGCTTATGGTGCGCTTCATGATAGTGGGACCGCACTTATTTTCCCCCAGTTTCTTTAATGTTATCAGAGTCGGTTCTGTTGGTGACCGTGCGATGGCGTACCCGTCACCCAGTCCAGTTGGGCTTGGGCTTTTGAATGACTCACAAGTGAGGGAGCGTGTTAGAATATCACTTGTGAGTTGTCCCACATCGTTCATACGTGGAAAATAGACCCACGTTATAAGTCTAATGGGTTACTCCTTCTTCCACCAATTGGTTTTGGGATGGAACTCTACTTGGGCTTTATATGGTGATGCAGAGGATGTATACGAAAGGGAATACGAACACAAGAATAGTTCTCTGTTTTCTCAAAATGATAATACGATGAATGAATTTTCTGTTCATTGAGTAGGTACATATAAGAAGAGCACACTTCTCTGCAACTTCCCCCAATAAAAGCCGTATTATTTATTTAATTAACTAGCCCACTAATAGAAATAACATAACTGAAAATCATAATAGCTAACAAGCTGACAAATGATAAAGACCGAGAAAATAAATAATCTAAACTCGAAGACGGTCATATTTCTGCAGATATAGCAAGGCGACCTCGTCTCCATTATCCTCCACGAGTTGAGGAGAATTCGCCCTCGAATCCGAAGGGCCTCGTCTTCGTCTGAGTTGTCGCCTGCAAACGGCACCAAATGCTTGACGTTAAAAACGTCCGATGTGTGAATATGCGACGGGAGTCTGAAACGGTAGGCGTTGGGATTGATCTTTTCCACAACCTCCACCGGACCAATTTTCAGGGCAGACAGTTTATTGGAATCATGAGCAGAAAATCTGTCCTTCGTCAAAACAACCCATACAAAATCACCTACCTCAAACTCCACGTGGCGACGACGAGTATCAGCCTGCTTCTTATAAGAAGTCGTAGTCGTCTCCAAATGGGCTCGGGCTGCCGCATGTGTCTGCTGCACCTTTGTGATGAAATCCGACGTGTGACGATCCCCACTGCTGCCGGATGGCAATGCCACCAAGTCGGATGGCCCACGCGGATGCATGTTGTCGTACACGACCTGAAAAGGAGAGAACTTGGTTGCACGACTACGTGCCGAGTTATGCGCGAACTCCGCCTGACTCAGACGCTGGTTCCAACTTCGAATGTTATCTCCCATCAAACAACGAAGCAGGTTCCCCAAGGAACGATTGATGACCTCAGTCTGACTGTCCGTCTGAGGATGATAGGCAATACTGAAGTCGAGCCGAGTGTCAGCCATACGCCGAAAACTCCTCCAAAATTAGCTCAAGAAGCGGGTATCGCGATCAGAAACAATCGCCGAAGGCAAACCATGAAAGCGGTAAATCTCTCAAAAAAACAGTTGGGCCACATGAACATCATCAGTGGTACGCTTACACGGAATGAAGTGCGGCATCTTCGAAAAACGATCCACCACAACAAAAATAGAATCAAATCCCCGCTATGTACGTGGCAAGCCCAACACGAAGTCCATACTGATCGCCTGCCACGGCTGCGACGGGATAGGTAGTGGTCGGTACAAACCGGCATTAGGCGCAACCCTTTTTGATACCTGGCAGACACGACAGCGAGACACAAATCTCCCAACATCACGACGCAGAGAAGGCCAAAAATAAGATCGGCTCGCCAATTTGACTGACCGGTCATGGCCCACGTGACCGGTGCCATGAAGATCGGAAATAAGCTTCTGCTGCAAACTGCAGTCCGGAACACACAGACGAACTCCCCAGAACAAAAACCCATCATATAGCGTGTAATCGTCACAAGGGTCATTCCGCAAACGGGCCAAAGTAGGCCCAAAGAAAGTGTCAATAGGATAGACATCACTAAGAATCTCAAAGCCAATCACCGACACGCGCATCTTAGATAGCAACAACACCCGACGGCTCAAAGCATCAGCCACCCTGTTCGAAGTGCCCGACCCGTGTCGAAGGACAAACGTGAACTGTTGAAGGAACGCTTTTCACGAATCATGTCGCGCTGAAATATTATCCTGCGAGGCAAGGTGGCGAAGGGCCTCGTGGTCGGTATACAAAACAAACTTCTGATGGAAAAGATAGTGGCGCCAATACCGCACAACACGCACCACGACATAAAATTCAACAAATTACGTGTTGTATCGCAATCTGGAGCCCGACAACTTCTCACTGAAGAAAGACATTGGATGTCCGTCTTGGCTAAGGACAACACCAATGCCCACTTTTGAAGCATCGCACGAAAGCTCAAATGGTCACGAGAAGTCTGGTAAAACGAGAACCGTCGCTGATGCCAACTTGCTCTTGATGAGAGCAAAAGCCTCCTCGTATGCATCCGTCCAGATAAAAGCCTTCCCCATGAGGCATGCCGTGATCGGAGCCATGATGGAACTAAAATGGGAAATGAAACGTCTATAGACGAAGCCAAGCCATGAAAACTGCGTGCCTCCGTGAAAGTAGTCGGTGTAGGCCAAGCACGAACGACTTCCACCTTGCTGTCATCCACACGTATCCTTGGTGCAGAGATCACAATTCCCAAAAATAGAATCGAGTCCACCAAGAAAAAGAACTTCTTCGGGGCTGCAAAAAAGGACTCCGCGAGAAGAATAAGTAAAACCTCCTGAACATGCTCTAGTTGTTCCTCCACTGTGCGGCTATAAATAAGGATGTCGTCGAAATAAACGATGACACACCTGCCAATAAGGTCCCGTAATGTCTGATTCATGATCTGCATAAAAGTACTCGGAGCATTCGATAGGCCGAAAGGCATAACCATCCACTCAAAAAGACCTTCTCAAATCTTAAAGGTTGTTTCCTTTCATCCCCCAGTCTAATTTAAATCAGGTGATACCCACTATGAAGATCCAGTTTGGTAAAGACAGTCGCACCGTGCAACTGATCAAACAGGTCATCTAAACGAGGAATATGAAAGCGATACCTGACAGTAATTTTGTTGATCGCCCGACTATCCACATACATACGCCACACTCCATATTTATTCGGGCCAAAGGCCGGTACTGCACACGGACTCATACTCTGGCGAACAACACCATGCTGAAGGAGCTCCTCTACCTGACGTCACAGCTCCTCGTGTTCTACTGGTCTCATCCGGTAGTGTGGACGGTTTGGCAAAGAAGCCCCTAGAATCAAATCAATCTGATGTTGAATATCCCGAAGTGGCTGTAAACCAGAAGGAAGCTGCGAGGGAAAAACGTCAGCAAACTCAGAGAGCAAAGACTGAATAGTCGCGGGCGGATCCTGAACTCCGGTAGTATCCGACCCAAACAATAAAAGAACAAATGGTGCCGACTGCATCGCGACCTCAAAGGATGCCCTAGAAAAAAAAAGACAGTCAAAGAACTGGATGGTGGTGAAAGACGCACAGGACTCAGATGCAAAATAATCCAAACACCAGTGAAAGTGAAGCTGTAAGTGTTACGTCTGCAGTCAAGAGTAGCAGCTATGTCATACTGCCATGGTCTGCCGAGAAACAAGTGGCATGCATCCATAGGCACCACATCGCACCACACTTGGTCCCGGTACGTAGCCCCAATAGACAAGGAAATAAGAGCCCGTCAATAATAGTAATCTCACGGTCTCCGTGAATCCATGCCAACTTGTATGGGTGAGGATGTGGCTCACTCGAAAGTTGCAATTTGTCCACCGCTTCTTGTGAAATAACATTTTCGGACGAACCATGGTCTATAATAAAGTGACACACCTAGTGTCAAGCCCATATTCCCGCTATGATGTTCCTCGCTCAAACCGGTTTTAGAATAAAAAACAGGTGGACCCTCGTAATCTGCAATCACCTCTTGTTCCCTACCATCTTCAATAAATAAACCACGTGAGGTCGAGCCCCGTGAACAGGTCGATTGGCGGTGTCCAAGCTCACCGCAGCCCGCCACCTGTACGCTGGCCCGTCAACGCTTGAGGTGGCCCACCCATTCCCGGCTGTCGCTGTTGTCCGGTCCCAGCCACCGAAAATTGCCCGGCTGCCGTCGGTTGGCCAGCTCCGGTTCCCGCAGATGGTATAAAATGACCCTGTACCCCACCGGTAGATGGTCCTGTCCGCGTGGAAGAGTGAAACTTCGAGCCCATTTTCCGAGCTAACTGCTGCTTAACAAGACGGGCTCTTTGATGGGCATCAGAAACAGACTTCGGGCAGAACAAATTTAACATATCCTGAATAGCAACTCACATCCCACCAACATAACGAGAAACTAACTGGCCCTTTGTCTCCCGTATCTCGACACGAGTCAAGAGCTGATAAAACTCGGTCATAGAATCATCAACTGAACGAGTACCTTGCCTCAGATTATGCAATTGTTGATAGACGATACTATCATAATTGAAAGACAAAAACTCACCCTCCACACACTTATGGAACTTCATCCACGACATGGTCGGTGACTTCCCTTGACGATGCCGCATACTCGTAATTTTGCATCCACCAAGTCGCAACTCGACCATGAAAATGAGTGGCGACGAGTGCGACACGCCTATCTTCTAGGACCGCCTTAAATGCCAACATTGATTCAACGGCGACCTACCAAGCAATAAAATCTGCCGGCTCCACACTTCCATCAAACTTCGGGATATAGACCCGAAACCCCGACTCCAAATGCGAGTCCTCGCCACCTTCTATCGGGCGCCGAACATCACGCTGGTGCGTCCCCAGGACATCCTCGCAATCGCCATCAACATCACGACGGTGCCGACCATTTCTAACCGCTGCACGGCCACACCCCTCACATCGCTACCGCAAGGACCCTCCTAACCATCGTCGGCAGTACGGTCTTTGTCCCCTGCGTCGCCCGCTGTCATCCTCCCACAAGCCCTCATCGGATAGAGGAGCCTCCCGGCGGAACATATCTTCCGCCTCCGCTTTTGCTTCTGCTCGCCATGGACCCCACGCGCGGTGTCTCGCAGCGCCGCCGCGATCCCACCGAACTCTGCAGTCAGAAAACCCTAGCATGCCGTCCCGGTCGCCATGAGCAGGGAACCCTAGTCTGCCATCATCCCTGACTTGCACATGGATTCCCTCAGCGAACGGATTATCCACAGTCATGGTCTCGTCCGAGTCGTCTCCGGTCGGTGGTGCTGGTGATTGTCGGCGGGGCGCCCCACCATATCCTCGACCTCCACGACCTCCACGCTGCCCCACACAAGTGCCCCAGTCAGCCACATCGCAATTTCGACGCATCTCGTCCATCATGGTGCGCATCGTCAGTCGAAGTTCCTCGAACCCCGTCGATAGGTCCATAAATCGTTCGTCAAAACCATTAAATCGCTCATCAATCCTCTGATTCGTTCATCAACGGAGTTGTCGTTTACTACGTTACCTCTCTTCGGCGGCATCGTGGATCGTCGGCTGGTCTGCTGATACCAATTGATGTAGAGGATGCATACAAAGGGAATACGATCACAAGAACAGTTCTCTGTTTTCACAAAATGATAATACGATGAATGAATTTTCTGTTCATATAAGAAGAGCCCACTACTCTACAACTTCCCCCAATAAAAGCCCTATTATTTATGTAATTAACTACCCCAATAATAGAAATAACATAACTGAAAATCATAATAGCTAACAAACCGACAAATGAGAAAGACCGGGAAAATAAATAATCTAAACTCGAAGACGGTCATATTTCTGCAGAAACGGCAACGCGGCCTCGTCTCCATCATATGAGCTTTTCCCGCTTATGGTACGCTTTATGTTAGTGGGATCGCATCTATTTTTCCAAGTTTCTTTATATATTTTTATATATATATTTTTTCTTGCGGATATTCGCATTTGAAAGAATTGAAGTAGTTTTGGAGTTAAATCTCCTAAGACTAAGGTAGTTAATTACGTATTTTCACCTTAAAATATCCCATGCATGATTTGATGGACTTAAATGCTAGGGAGGCCGTTTGAGGTTGAGCTAGGCACAGTAAGAGACAAATCAATTGGTTAATAAAGGGGCGGAGAGAACTTTTCAGGAAATCAACAAGTTGAGACGGAAGAGTGGGACTTTTACACACGCTACCTAGCTATATTTTCGTTTTTTTTTTTTCGTTTTTGTTTTTTTTTT
>CACSLK010027833.1:5955682-5968243 GCA_902706635.1 Striga hermonthica
TATATATATATCTTTGTGTCTAATGACCCATATGAATATGCAGTCACGACATCCATTAACTACATATCTGAATTCATAGTTACTGCCAGAGATATCAAATAGCGGAACATTATTCCATCCATTACAGGATAATATGTTTGATCAAAATCAATACCGGGTCTCTGCGAAAACCCTTGAGCAACTAATCTGGCTTTGTATCTCACCATATCATTATTTTCATTTCTCTTTCATACGAACACCCATTTATATCCTACTGGGATAACATGTTGAGGTGTACGCGCAATAGAGCCAAAAACTTTTCGTTTATTTAGAGAGTCTAGTTCAGCCTCAAAATCTTCTTTCCATCTTACCCAATTAGAGCGCTTCCGACACTCTACAATTGATTTAGGTTCTGGATCCAGATTATTAGAGATGGTAAAAACAACTATAGAGGCAAATTTTTCGTCGACGACTATGTTACTTCTATTATAAGTTTTTGATGTATCAACAAAATTCGTTGCTACTTCAATATTCACATCAACCAGATCTTCATCATTTTCCAATATATTTTGATCTGGATGTTCCGCAATCCTAGTATTTTTATTATTTTTTGCACATGCATTCTGGACCATTCTCTTCTGAAGATTTCGAGAGTGATATAATATTCTTATTAGATTTTGTTTTTTGCAGGTTATTATCTTTTGTACCAACGGGTCTACCACGCTTCTGGCGTGGAGCATCTGTATGAATATTAGATTTCATGGGGACTTCCACTCGTTGTGGTGCATTTATAGAAGGTACATGTGATTTGGTCACTCCTTTATGATCAGTAAATGCATCTGGTAAATTATTTGCTAAACATTGTAAATTAATTATATTTTGAACTTCAAGTTCAATTTGATTAGTGCGTGGATCTAAATATTGCAGATTTTCTACATTCCAAGAAATTTCTCGGTACTTATTTAAGTTTGGGCTTTTATCTCCCCCTAATGCCCGAAAATTCTCTTCATTGAATATGCAGTCAGCATACCGAGCTGTAAATTGATCCCCAGTCATGGGCTCTAGGTATTTGAGAATAGACGGAGATTCATAGCCAATATATATACCTAGCTTTCTATGAGGGCCCATAGAGGTACGTTGTGTGGTGATATAGAAACATAGACTGCACAACCAAATACTCGCATATGGAAAATGTTAGGTTCTTTACCACGCACTAGTTGTATATGGGAGTAATCATGATATGCAGTAGGTCAGATTTGAATTAGGGCAACAACATGTAAAATTGCATGTCCCTAACATGAAATTGGTGAGTTGGAATTTTGTAAAAATGGTCTAGCAATTAATTTGATGCGCTTAATGACTGATTCGGATAAACCATTTTGTGTGTGGACATAAGGTACCTGATGCTCCACTTTGATGCCCACTGATATACAGTAATCATCAAAAGCTTTCGATGTTAATTCACCGGCATTATCCATTCTAATAGCTTTAATTTGATAATCAGGAAATTGAGCTCTTAATTCAATAATTTTAGCAAGGAGCTTTGGAAAAGCCTGATTTCTAGTGGATAATAAACACACATATGTCCATCGAGTGGAAGCATCTATCAATACCATAAAATATCGAAAAGGTCCGGAAGTGGGATGAATAGGGCCACATATGTCACCTTCAATCCTATGAAGGAACGTAGGAGATTCAATTCCAACTTTAGGACGTGAAGGTCTCAATATTAATTTTCCCTTTGCACAAGCATTACAAATAAATTCATTAAAAGAAGGGAGATTGCTGCTTGATACGGTATGCCCAATAGAGGTAGAAATAATCTGACGCATCATACTAAGCCCAAGATGACCCAATCGCTCATGCCATAATTTAAATGAATTTGGATCTTTAAATTTTAAGCTCAATGCAACATGATTAATAGAAGGTCGAATGTAAGTATGGTACAAGCCTGTGGAGAAAGATGGAAGTTCTTCTACAATTTTCTTTTGACTTCTTTGTGAATGAGTCATTAGAAGATACTCTGTATTGTTTTCAGTCTTAGTTTCAAGATGAAAACCATTAGATCGAATATCTTTAAAACTAAGGAGTGTTCTTTGTGATTCAGGGTACAAAAACGCATCTTAATTTATTAATTCGGTACCCTTAGGAAGAGTAAGTAAAGCTCTGTCGGAGCCTACTATCAAGATTTTATCATGAGCAATTGTAGAAACACTTCCTTTCTTTTCATGTAAAGTTTGAAAAAATTTCCTATCTTTCAAGATAGTATGCGTAGTAGCACTGTCGACCAGACATAAAATGCCTTCTTTCTCCATTAGATGCAAACTAATGAATGGTTGTGGTACACTAAAAGAAAAGTAAAACATTGTAAGCAAACAAAGCTCATGAAATTCCAATCAAATCTTAACATATGAAAACATACCAATAGCATAAACAAACCACAAGTGTTTGACGAAACAAAAGAAATCAGAAATGTTTAATAGCATGAAACAAAATAATTAGGGTTCGACAAATTATAATTCTGGCCTAGCATTATGATTTTTCATCAACAATTGATTATATTTGTCGGCCACTAGCAAAGCAGAAATTAGCTAAAATATGTTGCATAGTTTTAGCCCTGTACTGCTGCTGGAGTACAAGGTTACAAGCATGAAAAGTGGATAAAGTTTTTTTCGAGTAATTCATCCTCAGTAATGTTCTGCTTGCATAGTTTCAGCTGTGAAACAATACGATGTTGGGCCAAATTATAATCAGTGACAACTTTAAATCCTGAAACCGAAGATTAAGCCAGTGTCTTTATTGAGATGGTAACGAAGAAAAAAATTAGTGTCTTCGCCTTCTGGGCGGGTGCTTTGAGACGTGGGATCAATTGTGACACTTAAATCAAACGAGGCCAAGTGAATATCAATATCAATGGCCTAAGTTATGTAATTACTACAATCAAGGGTGAGCTTAACAAATTCTCTTTTGGTGATATTCGATATCTACAATTTATTTAAAACAAGAAAATAACATTTCAAGTAATTCAATAATGTAGAAACATTGATAATAATATACACAAAGTCACAGATGTAAAATTCTATCTGCAATTTCCATCACTTATTTTCGCAAACATTGGGCGCATTGCCAAAGAATATTACAATATATATGTACATATATGGAACTTTATCTGCTAAGAGTTTGTAGTTCATATGCACACTTCAAGTATAAGCCAATCAAAACCTTTAGTAAAACAAATAAATCTCAACCAATGGCAATGATATATTGTTGCACAAGACTCATAATCTAGAGGTTTTAATATAATAACGATTCAAAGCAGATTATAAAAAAACTTCCCAACCACAGCCTATTATTCCATTGCCATGTTTAACAAAGTAAACCTCAATTTTTTTTCGAGAGAATTCGAGGCACAGGTTGGAAGATTTGGGCAACAAACAATTGAATCCATTCAATTGAGATTTGAGATAGAATTTTGGTAATAATTATGAAAATAAACGGATCTCGAAAAATACCTTGCAGGAAAAACACGATTTTTCCTAGGGCAACATCAATAACGAACTAGAGCGTACTGATAACGTGTTGTAAATTGGAACTCTTAATCATCAACAAGCATCCATCAATCTAAGCAAAAAGATGTGCAGTCAAGAGAACGATAAAAGAGAAGAAAATCTGTAATTTTATTCATCGGTATATCACCCTTTTATAGGGTTTACAATAGAGAAGCCCTAAAACCTAATTGTAGTAAGTATTTTTACTAAGTTAAATCAAAAGATTCAAACACCGGGTCGTCTCTCAAGGAAGGTTAGCCGGATTAAATTGTGCGAATATTCAATCACAAAAGAGAAAATAATCCTAACACTCTAATCAGATTGATTTGGTTTGATTTTATCAACTACGAATATAAGAACGAGGCTAGCTATTTCAAACTCACAATTTAAAGCTCAAATTCAAATAATGATAAAGAGACTAGGGTGTCTGGGATAATCGTTTCCGGTTCTAGATGCATTTAACGGGCATCAACTACTCGGCTAAAGGGATCGAAAAACTAACTCACCTAGAGATTCATTCTCAGTATCTCACGAAACAAGAAAATAAACGTAAACGAACAATTATTGAATCGATTAGCACATAGACAATACGTTACCGAACAAGTCTATTCTTAACGAGCCTAGATCGATTGATTTTTCCCCTCTCGGTTCTAAAAATAGATTTACTAGATTAGGATGGTGATCAATCATCTAACCCTAGGATTAGCACAACCCGCAAAGACAGAGCAATTAACATACACATAAACGAAAACGAACCGAAACAATTATCCCCTAACCCTAGTTAATGAATCTAGCCACTCATTGCAATTTCAACACAACAATTAACATCAACCTAAGCACACAACATCATAACAAAATGAGAAAAGATGCTTACGATTAATAAGAAAACCAATGTCGAAAATAATGAGCAATCCAAATTCGAAAACGAAATCCAAAAACGAAATCTTGAAGTTTTTCACCTTACAAGATTAAATCAAGTGAAAGAAGAGAAAGAAGATGAGAAGAATGTGTTTTTGGTCGAGAGAGAGTTTAAAATACAAAGTACGACCAGAATCTTATGCCCTAGGTTCGATATATCTCTTATTCCCGCCCGTAAAATCACGTAAAATAACGATTCCAAAATTTAAGCTTCCCGGAACCGCGACGAGACAGATGGAGTACCACGGCATGATCACGGCGTGGAAAGATAGTTCGCCGCGGCGCGACGCCTAGTGACCCATGAAGCTTCTGTCGATATCATGGTGTTGGCGCGGCGTGGTAGTGATGTTCCTCCTCGGTGCGGAACTCGCCGCGGCGCGGCGCCTGGAGAATCTTCCTCTGCCCGAGTCGTGAAGTTAGCGCATCGCAGAGTTCTCTTCTTATCGCGGCGCGGGGCTCGCCGCGGCGCGACGCCTGCCAAAGATCCTCTGTTGGGGTCGTAGGACTAGCGCGGCGCGGAGCTACCTTCTTGTCGCGACACGGGGCTAAACGCGACGCGGCGTCTGGAAACTCAGTGGACTCAGGCTGATTCGTGTTGAGGGTCGGGACGCAGCCGCTTGGGTTCTTCTTTCTCTAAACGCGTGTTGAATAATCTGAACCTGCACACACCATCAAAGACGAGACGAACATACGAAAACAAGCAAGACAACAGAAAATAACGAAAATGAGAAATAAACGGTGCATATACGAAACGAACGACTGGTGGACCAAAAGAACTAAAAAGACTCCTAAAAACGGGGGTAAAAACTAACAAATAAGCAAAGAAAAAGATAACAAAAATAGGACAAACAACTCCCCCACACTAAAACTTTTGTTCGTCCCGAACAAAAAGAAAAGAAAAGAAAAAAAGCAAACGAGCAAGTACAATGGTTTCAAAACAAGTAAAGTCGCAAATTGATCAACTAAGTTGAAAAGAATTCTGATGACCTCAAGAATACACCTCGACAATAAACTTAGCCATTTGACAACACATACTCTGGAATACGGAGATATGATATAAGTGCCTCACTCAGTTTCTTCCACAAATAAAAGACAGGTACACTCAAACTGGTCGTCAATCAAATCAATTATAAGTTTGCCTATTGTCTAACTTTTACTCGAAATCAACCAAATTTAGGCAATAGAGAATCAAGAGGACATTAAAGGATGAAATTTAGGCTCTTTGGGTGGGTAGGATAAATATAGGCTAGGTGGCTCAGTAAAAATCAACTCAACTCAATCCAACCACCTTCCCGTGACCATGAACTCTTCCAGCTATCACATCATCCGGTTCTTTCCTACTACTCCAAAGCCAACACATCATCCCAACAATTATTTTTATCTTTTTATTTTTGCAAGAACCTTTTGGACATTTTATTTAGGTTTAACCTTCGGGTTCTCTGCCCCAGTCTCTTAGACCGGTTTCCCGTACTCATGGCTCGTATCTACTACATTAGTGAACGAGCGCTAGGAGTATAATCCATTCAGTTTTTTTTTTTTTTTTTATCAAATGGAAATATTTACACCTCAGTCAACCATCACCTCCAACTCTAACCCGCAACTCAACGACATCATCACGAGGTTAACAATAAAATCAATTAAGGCTCAAAGGGGTGGCTAGTGACTGTTATTTTTGAAAAAGAAAAAGGAAAAGATAATACAAAGAATGCCTCAATCATGTTCACATCACACAAATCCGATCAGTTCATTTCAAAGAAGTCTCAAGGCAAATTCTAATTGAATGATATTAGACCAATATCTCACAAGAAATGAATATGGCTCAAATCTCACAAGGTATAAATGTATAAGTGTTAGTCAAAACAACTAAGCCACATAAAAGATATGCTACTCGAGATCATCATCACATTTTTCCAACGTCATTAATCAACCATTAACCAGTCCTGAAATTCACCAATGTCCTGATTCGAAAAACGAAAAATCCTAAAACTAGACTAGTCTACCAACAAACTAAAAGAAATAAAATCAACCTTAAAAAGGAAAACTAGACCTGGTCCACCACATAGTCACATAAGCAGATAGAACTCCCCCACACTTAAAATCAGACAATGTCCCTTGTAAGTACTAAAAATTGGCAGTAAATCGATGAACCTTCTGACGATCATAGAATCCGGAAGTATTTAAGAGAAGTTTATTTTTGGTATGAATAAGTCCTAATTTTAATTAAGTTCAAAGGACTGATTATTTATGTTATTATTTTGGCAGGACTTTGGAATAGAGGGGGAGATACACTTTCCATAATCGAAAGAGAAGGAGGATCGCGAGATTCACCTTCCATAATTGAAGATGAAAAAGTTCAAGATATTTACATTCCTTATCCGCATTTGTCTTGGGTGAAAAGAGTTTCCAAAGGGTGCTGAAGATAAAAGGATGACGAGACCAGCGTTGAGGATGACTTTTGATCTGAATTTTTTGAGTTAATTAATTTTGTTTCCTTGAGTGAGAAAGAGTGATATTCAGAACACTTTGTAAAAGAACGTTCAGAGGTTCGTTCTTATAGTTCGAGGGATTCGAACTAGAAAATCCACAAAGGAGTTGTGGTCGGATAAGTAGTTGTGTGAATCATTATTCAAGTAGAGTGTAGAGGGAGTCTATACTGTAAACCCTTGGATGATGTATGAGTTGTTCACATTAATGAAAGAGATCTGAAGGGAGAGTGGGACGCTCACCTGAAGGTTCAGTTTTTAGTGAAAAATTACTTCCGCAATTGTTTGAATCTTCATTACTGTCTGTCTATTCAATTTACAAGCAACTCTGGATACTTGGTGTTCAAGTATCAAACTTCAATTGGCACTAGAGCGGGTTTCCGTCTTCATTACGGAAGATCCTAGGACGCTTGTGTGTTACCCTCAAATCATGAATCAAGAAAGCGGATCGATGTCCAGGCCCCCGCAATTGGACAGTTCGAACTACTCATATTGGAAGTCTATGATGACAAACTTTCTGAGATCGCTTGGAAAAGGCGTGTGGGAAAGTGTTGAAAATGGCTGGGAGCATCCAGTCATGCAATAAGCGTCTGATCAAGGTAAAGAAACAATAAAAGTCACGGTTTCTAAACTTAAGGACAACTGGACTGATGCTGAGAAGCTTCAATAAGAAGCCAACTATCGTGCCTTGTATGCGATTATGATGGCAGTTGATCAGACAAGACACAAGATGATAGTTCATTGCAAAACTGCAAAAGATGTTTGGAGGGTCTTACAACGTCAATTTGAAGGTTCAACGGCTGTCAAAGCGTCCAAACTTCAACGAGTAACTCTTGAATTTGACGAGATCAAAATGAGGGATGAGAGACAATTGACGTATACTATGCCAGATTCTGTGATCTGGTAAATCAAAGTATGATGCTTGGAGAAGAAATCTCTGAGAAACGTCAAGTTTAAAAGATTATGAGAACCGTCGTTCCCAGGTTCAGAGAGAAAATCATAGCCCTTGAAAGTTTCCAAAGAGTGGCGTCGTTGGACGTTGATGAACTTTTTAGAGAGCTCAGAACGTTTGAAATCAACAACAATTATGACAAAGTCAAAAGTAAGGGCTTAGCTCTCAAAGCTGCTGTAGTCGAGGAAAGAGAAGAGAGCGATGACGATGAAGGTCCATTGGCAGATGATAGTGAGCTGAAAGAAGCACTAGCTCTAATCGCACGAAACTATGGGAAGATGAGTCAAAGGCTGTACAAAAACAAATTTGCTGGAAAAAAGGGGGAACAACTTCAGCAAGAATGTGGTGCAGGACAAGAAAAGTAGTATGCCACTCTCAAAATTTGATTCACAACGAGTCGAGAAGGATCAATGCAGGGAGTGTCGAGGCTTTGGACACTTCCAGTATGAGTGTGCTAATCTTAAGAAGAAGAATAAGTCACTGAAGGCAACCTGGGAAGATTCAGATGAAGAAGGCACAGACGAACTTTCTTTGCACACAAGCAACTTGGCAGTCCATACCTCAATCAGAAGTTCATGTGTCTCACCACTTCTCATGCTCCGACCAAGTTTGAAGAAAGTTTGAAAGAAACTGAAGCATCTGAGGATGAAGCAGATCAGAATGTGTGTGTAGATCCAATACACTTACTTGCTATGGAAAAGTGTGCTCAAGCATCTGAAGCTCTATAGAAACTTCAAAATGAAGTGTTCAGACTTTCAAGAGTAAACAAGGTGCTGAACGAACAAGCATCTGCCTCCACTGCTACCAAAGAGTGTAAACTGGATACAACAAAGGCACGAACCAACATTCTTGAGAGCAGTGTCAAACTTGCTAAACAAGACGGACTAGAGAAGGCTCAGACCATTGAATGCTTGAGGACCGAACTATTCTCTACTCAGAAACTTCTTGCCGAGCGGAACTAGGAAATCGTGCTACTGCAAAATGAAGTTGATCGGCTGATGAACGAACATGCTAGCATGGAAAACAAACTGAAGGCAAATTCTGCTGAGTTGAACCGAACTGCAGAAGTCGTTCAAAAACTGAACAAGGGAAAGGCAGATCTGAATGAACTTCTTTTCTTGGGAAGACAACATGGTGATCTTACTGGAATAGGGTACACTGGTAGGGAAGACATTCCTGAGTCCTCAACTGGAACTTCAAATACAAAACATACCGGTATTGGATTTGGGGACAAACTTGGAGTTGGAGGTGTGAAGCTCCATGGGAGACCTTCCAGAAACGTGTTTGACAGGTTTGTAAAAAGCACTGTAAGTAAACCTTTATCTCCACAATCTCCCTTAAAGGTTCATTCTCCTATGCAGAAATCTATTAATAAAACTCACCATAACTTTGTTCCTATTTGTCATTACTGTGGTGTAACTAGCCACATAAGACCTAAATGCTATAAAATGCAGCTTGATCTTTGTACAAGTAATGTTAGGGGTTGGAATTAGTCTTGAATCCAAGTGAAGGTTCATGCTAGAGCCCTCCCAAATAACCGTACCAAAACTCATCAAGTGTGGGTTGCTAAGAAATCCTTCAACCGTTTTGCCTCTGTTCTTTCTCTCAGGACTTCCTTGAAAGGTAAATGGTATCTGGACAGCGGCTGCTCCAAACACATGAATGGTGAACCTTCTTACTTGATGAACATGCAGCCCAGCTCAAACGAGGAAGTCACGTTCGGTGACGGAGTGAGCAATAAGGTTATTGGAACTGGCTGTTTAAATTTGGGTGGAATACCTAAACTAACTGATGTGTTACTTGTTAATGAACTAAAGGCAAATCTTTTGAGTGTGAGTCAACTCTGTGATCAAGGCCTTAGTGTCAGTTTCTCATGTGATAAGTGTTATGTGAAAGACAGTGAAGGTTCCTGTGTACTTACAGGTTCTCGTTCAACTGATACCTGTTATCTTGTTGATTTTAATGAAAAATGTCTTTTCTCAAGTGTGATCAAACCTGAAATATGGCATCAACGCTTAGGACATATTGGATACACTCATCTTTTCAAATTGACCAATGCAAGTGTAGTCAGGGGTGTTCCAAAGATTGCTGTGAAGGACCAGCCAATTTGCGAACCTTGTCAACTAGGTAAGCAAACGAGGACATCACACAAGTCACTGAACCATATTTCTTCTAAACAGATCCTAGAGCTTCTTCACATGGATCTCATGGGTCCCATTCAGGTAGAAAGCTATCAAGGTAAAAAGTATATTTTTGTGTGCGTTGATGATTTCTCTCGATACACTTGGGTTGATTTTTTACGTGAGAAGTCTGACACATTCTCTGCCTTTAAGTAACTGTGTTTGAAGGTTCAAACTGAGAAAGGTTTTCTCATAATAAGTATTCGAAGTGATCATGGAAGGGAGTTTGAAAACTCTGAGTTTGCTGAATTTTGTAATTCTCTGGGTATTAGTTACGAGTTCTCAGCTCCTAAAACTCCTCAGCAAAATGGAGTTATCGAAAGGAAGAATCGCACTCTACAAGAAATGGCCAGAGTCATGTTGAACTCCAAAAACATTTCCTCCAGATGGTGGGCTGAGGCAATCAACACAGCATGCTACCTCGTAAATCGTGTGTACCTTCGTCGAGGTATTGGTCTAACTTCGTATGAACTCTGGAAAGGTAAGAGTCCTAACCTCAGTCACTTGCATATTTTTGGGTGTAAATGTTTCTTCTATAATGATCGTGTACAACTTGGGAAGTTCGATGCAAAATCGGATATTGGATTCTTTATTGGTTACTCTAACAATAGTCGAGCGTATCGTGTTTACAACACAAGTACCTCTATTGTAATTGAGTCAATAAACGTAATCTTTGATGAAAAAAATTCTCAAGTTAGTTCCTCTGTAGTTTTTAATCAGGTTGATGTTGTTGAGGCATTGCAGGATACGCATGGTGTTTAGAGTCCTGCAAACAAGGAGATAGTTGAACCTTCAGTTGGGGATGCTGAAACACCAACTGACTACATTGTCCCTGCAACTCAAGAAGGCTCTGTGCTACCTAGGAGTGATCCTCCCTTAAGGATTCAGAAAGACCATCCATTTGAGCAAGTAATTGGTGACACAAACGAGAGAGTAACCAGAAACTCGAAGACGTCAGTCAAAGAGCTTATGGGTGTTTCACATTATGCCTGCTACAACTCATTGATTGAACCCAAGAATGCTAAAGAAGCTCTGAAAGACAAGTGCTGGATCTTAGCCATGCAGGAGGAACTGGATTCACTAGAATCGATGTCTGAGAGTTAGTCCCTGAACCTTCATCAGGAAATGTTATCGGAACTAAGTGGATTTTCAAGAACAAAACTGATGAGTTTGGGAATGTGACGCATAATAAGGCGAGGCTAGTTGCTCAAGGCTACACTCAGACTCAAGGGATTGACTTTGATAAAACCTTTGCTCCCGTTGCTAGACTCGAATCTGTACGCATATTTCTATCTATCGCTTGTCTAATGAAGTTCATTGTTTATCAAATGGACGTGAAATCTGCCTTTCTGGACGGGATATTACATGAAGAGGCATATGTGAAGCAGCCAGAAGGGTTCAAAGATCCCAAGAATCCGAATCATGTTTACAGACTTAAAAAAGCATTGTACGGATTAAAGCAAGCGCCTCATGCGTGGTATGAACGCCTTACCATGTACCTTCAGGAAAAGGGATTCAAGAGAGGAGGAGTAGATCAGACATTCTTCGCTCTTCGAACGAATGAGGACCTATTGGCTGTTCAAATCTATATTGACGACATCATCTTTGGGTCAACATCCAAGAAGTTGATCAATCACTTTGTTAAACTTATGTCATCTGAATTCGAGATGAGAATCATCGGCGAACTCTCATACTTTCTTGGACTTCAGGTAAAGCAAGGTAAAGATGGTATTTTCTTGCATCAGGGTAAGTATGCAAAAAACCTTGTTAAAAAGTTTGGTCTTGAAAATGCTAAATGTCCTCAAACTCCTATGGGCACTCATGTAAAAGTGTCCAAGATGATGAAGGTACATCTGTTGATCAAACTCTCTAGAGAAGTATGATTGGTAGTCTTCTATACCTCACTGCTAGTAGACCTGACATTTGCTTTAGTGTTGGATTGTGTGCCAGGTATCATGCTGCCCCCAAGGAATCACATATGAAAGCAGTCAAGCATATCATAAAGTACATTGGAGGTACAACTGAGTATGGTCTATTCTACTCTGTTAATACGAACTTACATCTTGCAGGTTATTGTGACGCTGACTGGGCTGGAAATCTTGATGATCGAAAAAGCACCTCTAGTGGGTGTTTTTACATAGGATCAAACTTGGTATCTTGGTTCTGCAAGAAACAGAACTGCATCTCCCTCTCTACTGCTGAAGCCGAGTACGTTGCCGCTAGAAGCTGCTGCTCACAGTTGGTATGGATGAAACAGATTTTATCTGAGTATGGTATGAACGTTCATTCTGCTCAACTTTTCTGTGACAACACTAGTGCAATAAATATTTCAAAAAATCCTGTCCAACATTCTTGTACCAATCATATTGACATTCGATATCATTTTATTCGTAATTTGGTAGAAGATGGAATTATTGTGTTGGATCATGTACCTACAGATGATCAGCTTGCTGATATTTTCACTAAAGCTCTTGATTCGAAACGATTTTTGTCCCTGAGAA
>CACSLK010027833.1:5968351-5996297 GCA_902706635.1 Striga hermonthica
TATATATATATATATATATATATATCGTGTCTTTTGCATATAGGATATCTTCTGCATTTTAGGCATCTTAGTATGTAGGTTCATCTCTGGAATTCCTCTCTGATTGTTTATTGTTGAGTCTGTTGATTGGTGATCTATGAATTCTAACTGGTCAGTTTGTAAGAGCTCGTCATAATGACCATTTTAATATACTTGTAAGAGCTGCTCTCGTGAAAATAGGCATCGGGCAACTATCATATGAGGTGCTTCCTTGATCACCTGTGAAACAAGTTACGTGGTTAATAATAATCGAGGTGTGATAGCTACAGGTAAACATTCTAAGAATGAACGTTTTCTGGTGAAATAAGGTTGGCCATCCTGATATCTTCTCAGCTTGTTAATAATTAAAACTTTTTGAGGGATGATTCACACCTCAAGTAACGCGCTTGACATTGGCGTATAGTTGATGTTAGTAAGTGAATTGGTGTGGAATTTCATAGAATGAAGTAAGTTCATCATAAGTATTGGGGCTGAATTGCGAACGAAAATTTCATTTTTTGGTAAGAGAAAGTGATGAACGAACTTATATGAATTTCGTGTTGTATAAAAGTGGGAGTAATAAGGGCTGAGTTGTGCACGAAGAGAATTTATATTTCTCATCGTCTTGTTAGTGTCGAGCTCGTCTCAAATTGATCTGGGAAGATTTGTGGGTCAATAAATTAATGGATTCTTTCAATATTGCATGAAAAGGAAATCCTAGGGTATTGCGTGTTAAATATCTTATTTAGGCCATGTGCATCAGGATTTTCTTTGTGACATATATTGTTTCGTCTTTGTGCTTAAATTATTTTTGGTACGTGATCTGATAATATTCTCGTCTGAAACTTCATGCGGTACATATATGGTAACCATATTGCAAAACTTGGTAACAAATCCTTATAGTTTTGGAGGGAACGGTTTTTTAGTTTGCACTAAGTGTTGGTCAAATTTTGAATTTCAAATCCGCCAAGCCGAACCGTCCTCAAACCCACCTCGATAACTGAAATTTCGGTTCCCTTAATCTATCATACCACCTTTTGCATCTCTCTCATATCTATTGTAATTTTTTATTTTTGTTATCTCTTCCAACGACTCTAACATTCCTTCTTCAAGAAAATCCTTTTTTTTTTTCTCGACAATGCCTAAATCCAAGCAGGGCACCGTGAAGCCGAAGAAGAATGTTCCTCTGCCATCTCGGAGCTCAACTCGTCAAAGCCAAAGTTCCGATACTCCACCAGATCCAAATCCTTCAACCATGGCAACCGAGAACATTCAACCTCCTGTTAAATCCACAACTAGGGTTTCTCCAAGCCCTAAAAAATCCTCAACAACGAAGGTTTCTCAACCAGAGGTTGAACCCTAATGAAAAAGGAGAAAAAGGTTCTCCTCTGTCGTCAAGTCTCCAAAGAAGCGCAAGAAGGTCGTCGAAACTATCGCAGCAAAAACCAAAAAGGCGAAAAAGGTCGTTCATGTACCTGAACCTGCTAATGGTACTCCTTCTCACACGAAATCTGGAGGAGAGTCGTCTCTGGATTCTGTTGCTGATTCTGTTGAACATGAGGTTACCAACTATGTTGTTGAACCTGAGAAATCAGACAACAAACATGCTGCGGACAAGGAACTTTCTCCTCTTGAGAAAGGAAAAATCGTTGCTGAAGTCGAGGGTGATGGTCCTGACAGCCCTCTTACTGTTGGTAATACTTTCTCCCGTCAGTTTTATTCTCCTTTGGTTGAAACACGTTTTTCTACCATCTTTTCTCAAATGAAGTTTCATCCTGAGTGGACGATTGATAGCGAATATTATGAACAACTTGGGTTGCTTGAACTTCTGAAGAAAGTGGGTCTTGAGGGTTCAGTCACATCTGTTGGGAAGTATTGTCCCCGACTTGTTGGTGAATTTTATTCGAACCTGACTACCTATGTCGTTGATCCATCCTCAAAGAAGTTTCAGAAAGTGTTTGTGCGTAATAGTGTGGTTGATTTCTCTCCGTCTGTGGTAGACTCTGTACTTGGTTTAGCTAAAGGTTCCTCTCTTCGTCCTCTGACTGATGATCTTGATGAAGTTGCTCGCACCTTAACCGGTGGACAACTAATCAAATGGCTTGCTCCGGTAATCTTTGTGAAGAGTCTAACTCCGCCTGCAAATGCTCTACAAAAGATAGTAGCGTCAAATTGTTACTCCTACCACTCACAAGCAATTTGTCACCCCTACGCAAGCTCGTGTCATCTATCGTATTCTGAATGGTATCCCATTTGATGTTGGTTCTGTGATCTTTGATGCTGTTGTGGGCTTTGCAGAAAACCGCAAGCCTCATAAGTTGATGCTGTACCCATCTACCATATGTGCTATTCTCTTCGAGGCTGGTGTGAAAATGTATCCTCGACTTGGTGATAATTATGCACCTGTTAACAAACCTCTTGCTATTGTCGGTGTTAAGGTTGCTCCTCCTCGTCCTTCTCTTGTTAACGCCTTCGATGTAACTTCACAGCTTCGCGGCTTTTTAAATCAGCAAGTGGCAGTTCTCGGGACTTGAAAAGAAACTGCCTGATCAGCGAAGGTACTACAAAGAGGTTCTGGGTGCCTTGAAGTCTCGTACCCATTTGGTTTCTAAATCTAAAAAGGGAGAGAAAAAGATAGATGTTGCTGCGATCGTTGCAAAGAAGAAAGCTCTTGCTAAGGGGGAGACGAAAACAGTGGGTGCTGAAGGAAAGAAGAAAAAGGTTGTTGCTGCTGGTACTCAAAAAGGGAACGAGAAGGTCATTGCTGCCAAAGAAAAGGGAAAGGAGAAGGTGGTGGAAGTGGAAGAAGGTTCTGATGAAGAAGAGAAAGAAGAAGAAGCTGAGTCTGATGAGGAAGAGGAAGCAGGCTCATATGAAGAGACTGAGGATGGCACAGAAGAAGGTTCAGGGGAGGAACCTGAAGAGGAAGAGTCTGCTTAGCCATTCCTCAGCTGGATATTTATTAAAAACTCTGTTTTGTGTGCTTATTTGAACTCCTTCATTTATGTTTATTATCTTGTGTTTGATGAACCTTTGTGGGATATTTTGTGAACTAATGTGCAGTTATTCAGGTATTTGAAGTTGTTCCTAAGAACAACACATGTGTGATATTAGTTCTCTTAGGAAGTTGTGTATTCTGCAGTATCTGTATTTGTCTTTGCAGGTTCATGGTTTTTGATTTATCTGCCAAAGGGGGAGATTGTAAGTACTAAAAATTGGCAGTAAATCGATGAACCTTCTTACGATCACAGGATCCGGAAGTATTTAAGGGAAGTTTATTTTTGGTATGAATAAGTCCTAATTTTAATTAAGTTCAAAGGACTGATTATTTATGTTAATATTTTGGCAGGACTTTGGGATTGAGGGGGATATACACTTTCCATAATCTAAAGAGAAGGAGGATCGCGAGATTCACCTTCCATAATCGAAGATGAAGAAGTTCAAGAGATTTACATTCCTTATCCGCATTTGTCTTGGGTGAAAAGACTTTCCAAAGGGTGCTGAAGATAAAAGGAGGACGAGACCAGCGTTGAGGATGACTTTTGATCTGAATTTTTGTAGTTAATTATTTTTCTTTCCTTGAGTAAAAAAGAGTGATATTCAGAACACTTTGTAAAAGAACGTTCCGAGGTTCGTTCTTACAGTTTCGAGGGATTTGAACTAGAAAATCCACAAGGGAGTTGTGGTAGGATAAGTAGTTGTGTGAATCATTATTCAAATAGAGTGTAGAGGGAGTCTATACTGTAAACCCTTGGATGATGTATGGGTTGTTCACATTAATGAAAGAGATCTGAAGGGAGAGTGGGACGCTCTCCTGAAGGTTCAATTTTTAGTGAAAAACTGCTTCCGCAATTGTTTGAATCTTCATTACTGTCTGTCTATTCAATTTACGTGCAACTCTGGATACTTGGTGTTCAAGTATCAAATTTCATCCCCATTGTCGATTCGCGGTGAAAGAGAGTTAGACCATATATTAAACCGACTCGAAAAGCAAGGAAGCTGTACAAAAATAAAAAAGAAAGAGAAAGAAAAACATACAAAGCACAATGACAAGTCACTGTGCGTCCTGTGGTGGCGGTGGAGGTAAAGAAGGTTGACCAGCTCCCGAACTCCAGGGAGTGTCCCACTGATGAAATTGGTTGTCCCATTCGCTCCACTTGGCGTACTGCTTCGCTTCCCACTGGTCCCAGCGTTTTTCATTCTGAGTGATGTAGGCCTCCACCATCGCATTGTGCGAGCTGACCTCTGCCTGGATGGTACGCATGTACTCCTCCTGTCATTTCTGATACTCATCATATCGTTTTTGGTACTCAGCTTTTCGGGCTTGATACTCATCTTGTCGTTTCTGGTACTCAGCCTGTTGTTTCTGGTACTCGGCCTGTTGTGTCTGGTACTCCACGAACCAAGTAGAGGCCTGCTGATAATCCATCTGGGCGGTCTCTTCCTCATCTCTCGAGGCATTCTCGATCGACTCCGCATGCGCTTCTGCCACCTGATAAGAAGGACCTCATGTGGCTTGTTTCGACGAAGGCGTTTCCTTTGCCAATCGCTGCATCTCCTTCTTATAATTCTGGTAGCATCTACGTTCGATATAGTGTGTGATCTGAAACCTCTTGTCCAGGAAACCTCCAGCCTGGAGTTCAAAATAGCCGATGGCCAAAGGACCGAGGCCTTTCTCAGTAGAGGCTGGAGTTTTGAAGTGATCGGCGAGATCTGCCACGACATGCCCCAAAGTAGGGAAGCTCAATGTATTTCGGCGTGTGCCCACAAGAGCTTGTTTGAGGAACGGAAGAAGGCATACCGGTTTCTTGTTGCACATGGCCTACATAACGAACACTTCTTGTTGGCTCACCTTGTTCGCCTCCTTCTTCCCGAAGATGTTGTAAGAGAGAAACTTATGCACGACCGCGATGGGTACCTCTTGATTAGACCGGCCGATGGTCATTTCTTGTGGAAAGATTTGCATGGTGATAAGTCAGCCCAATGCCTGTTGGACTGGAACTTTTCGGGTTTCTGGCGAGCACCCTTTACCTTCAAACCATAAATCTCGCTGAGAATATTATCCGTAATCTTGACCTCCTTCCCATTCAAATGACAAGTGAGGTAATTGCCGTTATCATGCATCTCAATCGTGCTGAAGAATTCGAGGGTAAGAGTCCGGAAGGAAGTTAGATTATTGAGTCCCGCATATTTCTCCAGGTGAAGGGCTTTCAAGTACTTCTGGACTTCTTCGTCGATCTTAAGGGCCTTCAGCATGTCCCAGTTGAGAACTCGGAGATGCGGTATAGTTCGTGCGGCAAGGCGCTTGTACGCGGCCACCTCCGAGTCATTGTAAATCAGAAATGGGATGTCGTGGGTTTGGGCCAAATTAAGAGTTTCATTTCCCGAGTCAGAATCCGAGTGGTGTGAGCTAGAATCTGAGTGATGTGAGCTACAGTCCGATGACTTGGGCGAAGTCGCCATGACGACCTTTCCTTTGTCTTTGCCCTTGGAAGGAGCCTTCGGTGCAGTGTTCCTTGTTCTCGCCATACTCGGTGGTTGATACGTTAGATAAAAATGATGAATTAGACTCCACTTGCTTCTTTGCCCGTTGAGGCAAATTATCAAACACTTGGTGAGCAGAAATTGTCTTAAGAAGCTTGTGACGAATTCCAAAGAGGTAAAACCCGAATTTCAACACCTCAATCAATGGTTGAACGAGATTAGATGATTTCTCGCACCTTGAATCCTTAGAGCTGCTAAAAGTTTTGAGTTTACCCAAAATTTTGAAGATCCCTTATGTTTCCTTCGAATCGAGGTTGCCAGAGAGTTGCTGTTTTTTTGCCGTGGACGGAACCTTGCCGGAGGTGGAGTGGTCGGAGGTCGCGTGGTGGTTGGAGCAGTGGGTGGCCGGAGTGCTTGCGGTAGAAGTCGAGGATGATGGGGAAGGGTGAGGGTTTTGAAGTCGTGAGAGAGAACGACGAGATATAATTTCTGCAGCGAAAAAAAAAAAATCAGCCCTCTTATTTATACAAGTTGGGCGCCGGGGTGCGACGGGAAGCATTGCCGCAGCGTGACAAGACAAAACGCCCGACCTCTCTGTCCATGTCGTGGTGATTCCGCGACGCGAATAATGGGGCTTGCCGCGACGCGAAGACTGTCGCGGCGCGATGCCTGGGACCTGCAGTCATATTTTTTATCTTTTTTTTTTTTAAAAAACAAAATATATATATATATATATATATATATAAATAGTACAAATAATTGCTCAGTTTATCGTCGGGAGCTCGACACAATTTCAATCAAGGATACTAGGGGTCGCCGAGACTGATAGTCTCGACATGATGCTTTCTGAACTCTTCATCGTAGTATGGCTTCACCCTTTGCGATTGACTACGAACAAGTCACCATTCGCTGGATTTCAGAGTCGGACAGCTCCGAAAGATAGCACCTCATCAATAAGGTACGGGCCGCTCCAACGGGACTTAAGTTTTCCCAAAAAAAGTCGAAGTCGGGAGTTGAATAAAAGGACCTTCATACCGGGCACCAGGTTCTTACGGACAATGGTCGAGTCGTGAAGCTTTTTGACCTTGTATTTGTAAATTTTGGAGTTTACGTATACCTCGTTCCTCAACTCCTCAAGTTCAGAGAGTTGCAACATCCTCTCACGTCCGGCGACATCAAGATCAAAGTTCATCCGTTTAATTGCCCAAAATGCCTTGTGCTCAATCTCCAACGGAAGGTGACATGCTTTTCCGTAGACTAGCCGAAACGGGCTCATCCCCAAGACTTCTTTGTAAGTCGTGCGTTGGGCCCACAGAGCATCATCGAGCCGGCTCGGCCAATCTTTTCTAGACGAGTTCACCGTTTTCTCCAGTATGATCTTGATTTGCTTGTTGCTCGTCTCTGCCTGGCCTGAAGTCTGTGGGTGATATGGGGTGGCCACTTTATGCAAAATGCCATACCTCTTCATCAACTTCTCAAAATCTCGGTTGCAAAAATGCTTTCCCCTGTCACTCACAATGGACCGGGGAAATCCAAACCTGCACAAAATATTGTCTCGCAAAAACTTGATAACCACATTAGCATCACATGTTCGTGTGGGGATAGCCTCGACCCACTTGGACACGTAATCTACAGCAAGGAGAATATGCTCAAAGTCAAAAGATTTAGAAAATGGTCCCATAAAGTCAAGACCCCATACATAAAAAATCTCAACTTCCAAAATGGTCACAAGGGGCATTTCATTTCTAGGACCAATGTTCCCAATTCTTTGACATCGGTCACAAGAATTGCAAAAACTATGAGCATCTTTAAAAGGGTCGGCCAGAATAAACCTGATTGGAGAACCTTAAAGGCGGTCATTCGACCTCCAAAATGTCCTCCACAATGAAGCTCGTGGCAAAAAGCAAGAACATCTGATTGCTCTTCTTCTGGCACACACCTCCGAAGAATCTCGTCTTTTCCCATCTTAAAAAGGAGCGGGTCATCCCAAAAGTAACTCTTACACATCAAAACAAACCGTTTCCTCTCTTGGGAAGAGAGGTTAGACAACAAGACTCCATCTGATAAATAGTTGACAATATCTGCATACCAAGGAACACTACTCACTTCACTCGCATGCTCATGTGGAAAACCATCATTTATACCAACATTCTCATGCAATGCAAGTGAAGGATCAGAAGGAACAATATGAGACAAGTGATCAGCAACAACATTTTCACATCCCTTCCTATCCCGAATCTCTACATCAAACTCTTGTAAGATTAAAATCCACCGAATGAGCCTAGGTTTCGATTGTGTTTTACTCAAAAGATACCTCAATGCAGCATGGTCAGAATGAACAATCACTTTAGATCCCAGAATGTAAGATCTAAACTTTTCAACAGAAAAAATTACCACTAAAAGCTCTTTCTCGGTGGTAGTATAGTTCAATTGGGCACCGTTTAAGGTCAAACTAGCATAATAAATTACATGAAGTAACTTATCAACTCGTTGACCCAGGACGGCTCCAACAGCAAGATTCGATGCATCACACATAGTCTCAAACAACAGAGACCAATCAGGGGCAATAACAATAGGTGCAGTCATAAGCTTATTTTTCAATTTATCAAAAGCATCTACACATGCATCATCAAACACGAATGACACATCATTAGCAAGCAAGTGACACAACGGTTGGCTAATTTTTGAAAAATCTTTAATAAATCTCCTATAAAATCCAATAAGCCCCAGAAAGCTTCTAACTCCCTTTACATTCATAGGGGGGGAGTTTTTCAATCACATCAATTTTTGCCTTATCAACCTCAATTCCACGACTAGACACCACATGACCCAACACAACTCCACTAGTCACCATAAAATGACTCTTCTCCCAACTCAAAGTTAAATTAGATTCAATGCATCTCTCAAGGACACGAGATAAATTATGGAGACAATCAGAAAATGAAGTACCAAATATAATGAAGTCATCCATAAATACCTGTAAGCAATCCTCAAGCATGTCAGAGAAAATGGAGAACATGCACCGTTGGAAGGTCCCGGGTGCATTGCATAGGCTGAAAGGAATCCGTCTGAAGGCAAATATGCCGAATGGACACGTGAAGGTTGTCTTGGGCTGATCCTCTAGAGCTATGACCACTTGGTAGTAGCCTGAGAGTCCATCTAGGAAGCAGTAGAACTGGTGGCCTGAGACACGATCTAGAATCTGATCAATGAACGACAACGGAAAATGGTCCTTCTTCGTCACGGCGTTGAGTCGCCGGTAATCAATACACATTTCCCACCCAGTGGAGATACGGGTGGGGACCATCTCTTTCTTTTCATTCTCGATGACGGTGATGCCCCCTTTCTTTGGCACCACATGGATCGGGCTAACCCACTCGTTGTCGGCCACTGGATAAATATGTCCCTCGGAGTAGAGTTTCAGCACCTCTTTCTTCACCACCTCCATCATGTTCGGGTTTAGCCGCCGTTGGCTATCCCAATATGGTTTGGCACCATCCTCCAAAATGATTTGGTGCATGCACGTGGAAGGGTTGATCCCTTTTATGTCGCCGATGCTCCAACCAATGGCCTTCTGATTCTTCTTGAGTACATCAATCAACTCCTTCTCCTTGTCTCAGTTGAGCTTGGCAAAGATGATAATCGGCTTTTGATTCTCATCGTCGAGGAAAACATGCTTGAGGTGGCAGGAAAGTTCTTTGAGCTATAGTGTAGATGTGTTCAGTTTGTCGGGCTCGTCGGCTACAAAGATCTTAATGGTTGGCTCTTCTTCCTCTTCAAGATCGGGCATCAACCTTTCTTCCAAATCTCGTACGGTAATCTCTTCCACGAACGGGTCACTCATATCGACAAAGGCACACTCCTCCACAAAGTTCACTGAGGATGCTGAGGTGGCTTCTCGGACAGAGATGGACATGGACTCTCCTAGGATTGTCATGTTCAACGTCCCATTCTTCACGTCAATGAGTGTGCTGGTGGTGGCCATGAATGGTCGCCCCAGAAGGATGGTATGGTCTTTCCCGTTCTCATGCACATCCCTCACGTCGAGCACCACGAAGTCAACTTGGACGATGAGCTTCCCTACGCGAACAACAACATCTTCTACTACCCCCTTGGGATATCTGATCGAACAGTCTGTGAGTTGGAGACACATGCGAGTAGGTCTCAAGTCTTCTAGGCCGAGCCACTGAAAGATGGAGCATGGCATGAGATTGGTTCCCGCTCCGAGGTCACGCATCCTTGAAGCTTCTTTCCCATTCCCGAGAGCAATCTTTATCACGAAACCCCCAGGGTCCCGTTCTTTCTTCGGAAGATCATGCTGCATGGCACTTGTTGCTTCATAAACCACCACTTACTCTCCATCTCCAAATTTTCTCTTCTTTGTCACCAAGTCCTTGAAGAACTTCACATAGGATGGCATGTTCTTGATCACGTCTAGAAGTGGTAGGTTGACATTGACCTTTGAGAGCATGTTGTAGAGGTCTCGGAATTGTTGTTCTTGCTTCTCGTCTCAAAGTCTACTCGGAAAATGGGACTTGTGTAGCATTGAACCTTCTATTGGCTTTCCTGAATCGGCCTTTGTGCTCTCCCTAATGTTCTCCTCTGTTTCCTTGGGCTGGTCGGTCGGTTTGGGGTCATCAAGCTCGGGCATTTTTACTTTGTTTTCAACTTCCTTCCCCCTCCTTAGCATTGTGATTGCCTTGGCTTGTTCGGGCTGGCTCGGAAGCTTTCCCTTGTTTGACTCGGCCTCCATGTTCCCGACTCTCGTGGCAAGCTGGTGCACTTGCGTTTCAAGACACTTGATCGATGAGTCTTGGTTCCTGATAAAATGAAGGATCTTGTTCAGCTTGTCATCTTGGTTCGACGAACTTGGTCCCGCCCCTTGAGCTTGCACTCCACTCATTGGGACCCTCTGCTGCTGTTGTTGCTGTTGTTGTTGAGAGTAATTCGACCTCATATGCTGTTGGGGAGCGAAGTTTGGACGGGGTTGCTGTTGCATGAAATTTAGACGAAGCTGTAGGACGTTGTTGTTGTTTGACATCGAGAAGTGTGGGTGGTTTCTCCACTCCAGATTGTATGTGTTGGAGAAGGGGTCGTTGGCTTGCCGCTTCTGATGTCCTTGGAGAGCATTGGCATCGCATATTGCTCCTTGAAGTCTTGATCGAATGCTGATGGGCAAACTTCGGACCTATGCCCTTGCACTCCACACGCACCACATGTATCCACTGCCATGGTTTGGACCGGCTGAATTGCTCGAGCATTCAGTAGTCGCATTTGCTCCGTGAGCTCGGCTATCTAATGGTCCATCATGTTTTGTCTAGGGGATGCTTCATTCACCAATGTCCTCTTTCCTCGACTGCTCTTTTGAGACGATTTAGAACTCATCGTCTCAAAAATATCCATCATCTCCTCAGCCGTCCTCACCCCGATATCTCCACCAGCTGCGTTTTCCACCATGTACTGAAGTTTCTGATGGAGGGAGTTGTAAAAGTTGTTCATTAGGAGAGCTGGTGTGAAGTTGTGGTGTGGGCATTGTCTTTGAAGATCTTTGAAGCGTTCGCACGTCTCATGGAGTAGTTTGTTCGGTTGTTGGGCAAAAGAGATAATTTGTGACCGCAACTCCTGAGTCTTCTAATGGGAATAGTACCTCCCAATGAACTTCGAGTTCACTTGCTCCCAAGTGATAAGAGAGTCTGGAGCAAGTGTCATAAACCAGGCCTTAGCCCGGTCCTTGAGCGTCTCAGGGAAACATCTCATCTTCAACTGATCCTCGTTAAGCCCGTGGAGTGGAAACATTTGGAGGACATTGTACAACTCCTGTATTAAGTGGAGTGGGTCCCCGTTGGGTAGACCGTGAAAGGATAGAAGTTGGTTATAATGGATTGTCTTGAGCTCGTAGTTCCGAGCTGCTTGAACCAACCGGATGCACGAAGTCATTGGCCCAATTATTGGTTGAGCTAACTCGCAAAGAAGATAACGAGGAGGATTATTCACTTCCTCCTCTTGCTCGCTCGTGCCATGTCAGATTGGCTGTCTGATGTAGAAGATTCCGGAGCAAGACTGGCTAGTAATTCTCTCAGGTCCTGATGGATTGATTCGTCGTTTGGGATGATCACACGACCACTCCTGGTACGCATAAACAAAAACGACAAAAACGTCACAGGCACCAGATAGACAAGAAAAAGAACAAGGAAAAACAAAGCAAAGAAAAACACTACAACTAAACAAAGAAAACGAAACAACAAGAAACACAAAAAATCAAGAAATCACGAAAACAAGAAAAACACTGAAAATTAAATGAATAGGTGCACAAAATAAATCCTAAACCTTCACCGACAACGTCGCCAATTTTTTGTACGTATTTTTTCGGGAGTTAAATCAAAAGATTCAAACACCGGGTCGTCTCTCAAGGAAGGTTGGCCGGATTAAATTGTACGAATATTCAATCACAAAAGAGAAAATAATCCTAACACTCTAATCAGATTGATTTGGTTTGATTTTATCAACCACGAATAATAAAAATGAGGCTAGCTATTTCAAACTCACAATTCAAAGCTCAAATTCAAATAATGATAAAAAGACTAGGATGTCGGGGACAATCGTTTCAAGTTATAAATGCATTTAACGGGCATCAACTACTCGGCTAAAGGGCTTGAAAAACTAACTCACGTAGAGATTCATTCTCAATATCTCACGAAACAAGAAAATAAACGTAAACGAACAATTATCAAATCGATTAACACATAGAAAATACGTTACTGAACAAGTATATTCTTAACGAGCCTAAATCGATCGATTTTTCCCCTCTCGGTTCTAAAAATAGATTTACTAGATTAGGATGGTTATCAATCATCTAACCCTAGGATTAGCACAACTCGCAAAGACAGAGAATTTAACATACACGTAAACAAAAACGAACCGGAACAATTATCCCCTAACCCTAGTTAACGAATCTAGTCACTCATTGCAATTTCAACACAACAATTCACATCAACCCAAGCACACAACATCATAACAAAATGAGAAAAGATGCTTACGATTAATAAAAAAACCAATGTCGAAAACAATGAGCAATCCAAATCCAAAAAAGAAATATGAAAACGAAATCTTGAGGTTTTTCACCTTACAAGATTAAATCAAGTGAAAGAAGAGAAATAAGATGAGAAGAATGTGTTTTTGGTCGAGGGAGAGTTTAAAATACAAAGTACGGCCTGAATCTTATGCCCTAGGTTCGATATATCTCTTATTCCCATACGTAAAACCACGTAAAATAACGGTTCCGAGATTTAAGCTTCGCGGCGCGAGGCCTGTCGCAGCGCGACAGATGGAGTATCACTGCATGACCACAGCGTGGTAAGATAGTTCACCGCGGAGCGATGCCTAGAGACCCATGAAGCTTCTGTCGATGCCTAGAGACCACGGCATGGTAGTGATGTTCCTCCGCAACGCGGAGCTCGCCGCGGCGCGGCGCTTGGAGAATCTTCCTGTGCCCGAGTCGTGAGGTTAGCGCGGCGCGGAGTTCTCTTCTTATCGCGGCGCGGGGCTCGCCGCGGCGCGACGCCTGCCAAAGATCCTCTGTCGGGGTCGTGGGACTAGCGCGGCGCGGAGCTACCTTCTCGTCGCGGCACGGGGCTCGCCGCGGCGCGACGCCTGCCAAAGATCCTCTGTCGGGGTCGTGGGACTAGCGCGGCGCGGAGCTACCTTCTTGTCGCGGCACGGGGCTCGCCGCGGCGCGGCATCTGGAAACTCAGAGGACTCGGGCTGATTCGTGTTGAGGGTCGGGACGCAACCGCCCGAGTTCTTCTTTCTCTAAATGTGTGTTGAATAATCTAAACCTGCACACACCATCAAAGACGAGACGAACATACGAAAACAAGCAAGACAACAGAAAATAACGAAAATGAGAAATAAACGGCGCACACGCGAAATGAACGACTGGTGGACCAAAAGAACTATAAAAAGATTCCTAAAAACGGGGATAAAAACTAACAAATAAGCAAAGAAAAAGATAACAAAAATAGGACAAACACTAATTTTCCTAACTAATGGACTTCAGACCCAATTATATATTAGTAATGTCCATGTTAATATATTTATAACAATGACCAATTAGTTGGAACGTAATACAAATTTTAAATTTAAATGATTCAAACCGTGTTAAACAATTATGAACTCACTACTGAAGATTAAATAAAACGTGTAGTCACTCCATTCAACAGTTACATATTATAACCAAAGCTGAGCACAAGACTCAGAGAATATCGAACTGTTTCGAAAACTGAACTTATCACCGAACTGAAATAACTCTGGAATGTTTGACAGTTTGACTTACTCCGAGCTTAACCAAACTAAAGAAATAATCAGTACAATACCAGTAAGTATCCGTACTTAATTAGAACGGGACCAAACTGAATAACTTACTTGTCTTGTTCATTATACTAACTTTGGTCCTATATAATTGAGTATTTTTAAAATAGTTAATAGCATATAGTAATAACTGTTAACTTACTTAAATTTCATACTTAATAATACTTGACGTACGATTAATAATTTTATTATTGTTTTAAAAAAAAATTATATTACATTTGTTGTTTTTTATTATCTTATTTGATTTCATAATTAAATAAGTATGAAAAATTGGAGTTATATTTTTTTAAGATTATACTAGATTTTTTTAGGATTTCAAAATTCATTATTAACTGCAAGTACTTAGTCTTAACTAAAATTATAATTCGAAAAAATTGCATTTTAGTCCTCCTACTTTAATTCCATAATAATATTAGTCTCAAAGTTCCAATATTTCGCTTTTTGGCAATGTGATTTAATTGAAACAATTTTCAAATTCCCAGATTTTCAGTTAGTAATTTAAGTCATGTAATTTAAAATTTTGTTGCAAAATTTGTCCTTGAAGGACTGAAATTGCAGCAAATAATAAATTACAGGCGAAAAGTTGGAATCTTAGGACTAAAATTGCTATGACATTAAACCAACAGGAATAAAAATGCATATTGCCTTATAATTCATTTCTTTATTTTATAATGTTGATTTAATAAAATCTTTAATATGGTTAAATATTTATGAATGTTGAAAATTAAAAGGAACATATCAAAATTTAAATATAACAAATTTGCCATTCGAAAAAAGTCTAAAAATGAATTAGAAATCTCTGTAGCTCCGATCCGAAAAGTATCGATAATATTAAATCTCGAACTGAAACGAACCAAAAAATAAGAATCTTAGAACTGAACCGTCCTGGTTTTTTGTAGGTTTCCAGAGATTGAATTTTAGCGATCTCTGAATTTTGGTACGGTTTGAAGACTCAAAATTCGAAACATACCAACCCATATTCACCCCCAACTATAAAGACTATGAATGAATGGGTTGGGCCGAACCACACCTGCCTAGCTTGCAGTCCCAAAAAAAAAAAATCTCGTTCGTTGGAGCATGCTTCTCTAGATGGGTGGTATTTTGAAATAAAAAAATTGGCGGTGATTGAGGGATCCCCACGAAATATGGAGAAGATGACGGTGCTCGAGGGTGCGAGGACTACCAATGCTGGAGCTCGCTCGACTTTTGAGTTTGTGATGCAGAATTATTATTATTATTATTATTATTATTATTATTATTATTATTGTTATTATTATTATTATTATTATTATTATTATTATTATTATTATTATTAGTTATCGTGGAGAATAAGTTAGGAATTAAATATTATTATAAGAGATCTTGTCTTATTGGACAAGTTATGAATAGGGTTTAGAAGTATTATTTAAAGGGCTCTTCATCTATTATTTTATTCAGTTGATTATTCAATGAAAATATGAATTGATTGTGAGTTTTATCGAGAGAGTATCTCGTTTATCTTTTCCATTCATACGCTTCCCTACATCAGTTGGTATCAGCGGTCAGTACGATTTGCGATGTCGCTGGGACGAAAAGATATCACAAACAAACGACGTGATGCAACCTTCAACGATCGGTTTCAACAGATCGACTACCAATTTCAACAGTTGGATGTGCGTTTCACATATTGGTTTGCATATCTTTCGACGGGGATCGAAGATTTGCGTTTGACGCTTAACAACGTGGTCTGGGATTTGCAGATGAACTGTGTCGCCGGCGACCGGGGTGTGCCCGGGGGAGTTCACGGAGGAAGTGGAGGTCGTGGTCCAGGTGGAGCGCCCCGTCGGCGATTTCCACAACTGCCGTCCGGAGATGCAGACGGTGACGAGACCATCTCGGAGGTAGATCCTTCCGTAGAGTGGCCGCCTCCGTCCGCCGAGACTGGGCTCGTTGTTGCGCAAGGTGTTGTTTTGAGAAAGATGATGAACTATTGTACGACGGTCTGCCTATTTTTGATGAGGAGCCTCCGGTGACAGAGAGAAATTTTTGCAACAATATGGGTCCCGCGTGGAACGTCGTAGAAGTTGAGCCTTTGACGGGGATGCTGTCGTTCAAACCCGATGTTTGTAGTATTTTGGCCAACGATGGTTTTTTGGAGCTGAAGCCGAGGCTCAATAAGTGGTGGGTCATTTTCCGATTCTCTATCGCGAAGTCTCCCAACGATGGGATGCTTGGCCGTAGTTATGGATTTAAGCGCAGCGAACGATGTGGTATGTTTTGTGTTAATTCAGCATTGTGAGTTATGCATATAGAGGCGTGCACATGTGCCCTTGCAGCAGTTCAGTCCTTGCCCAAGAATATGTTTACCTTCGGGGTTGTTGGGCGACCCTCAACCTTCGTGTTCGATCGGGAGAAACGTCGGGCTATTCCTGTCATGGTGACGTCTACAACGGGAACGAGTCGGATTCGAGGGCGAATCCTGCTCAACCGGGAGAAAATGATGCAAAATTATTTATTATTATTGTCATTGTTATTATTATTATTATTATTATTATTATTATTATTATTATTATTATTATTATTATTATTATTATTATTATTATTATTATTATTATTATTAGGTATCTTGGAGAATAAGTTACGAATTAAATATTATTATAATAGATCTTGTCTTGTTGGACAAGTTATGAATAGGATTTAGGAGTCTTATTTAAATGGTTCATCATCTATTGTTTTATTCAGTTGATATTGAATGAAAATATGAATTGATTGTGAGTTTTATCGAGAGAGTATCTCGTTTATCTTTTCCATTCATACGCTTCCCTACACTAGTTTGTAAATTAAGGTGTAACATTAATTTTTGTCAAATTTAATTACATTCAAAAAGAATAAGTAAGAGAAGTGTTGTATTTCTTAGATTTTAATTTCTTTCTAGCATATCATATATTTATTTATTTCTTTTAGGATTCACGATTATTCACTTTCTTACAATAGTAATAAATTTCTTTGGTGAGAAATATTTCTTGTCTTGTGTTTTACTTTGGATGATTGGTGGAGATATGTGAATTAATTATAATTGCTTATTGTAATTAAGTTTATGGCCTTGATCATGATTTATATGCCTAACTAAAATAGTTGTTTGCTAATTTGAATTATTGATTTAATTACCTTGGTGAGGATTTGAAAATTACTTTTATTTCTCGCGTAAGGATTAGTTGAATGCTTGAAAAAATATGATTATGTGTGGATTTTGAAAGTGATTATTTTGTTTTATAGCTCGTTTTATCATCATTTATTTACCCAAAATTATATTCTTATAAATACCTCGTCTAAACGTTGAACTTTTTTCAGATAGCCATCGAACCTTTTTAACGTATACAACCAACTCCTCAATTTAATAAGATTATGTTTATTGTCATCATCTATTTACCCAAAATTATATTCACTTGATACATCATCTTCAGGAATACAAGTTAATTTTTAGTTGATAAAAAACAATATCTCGAAGCTGATTGTAGTTGCATAATTCCCTAATCGAAATACCTCCAATTTGATAATCAACGTATTCATTGTTGATACATCCTCCATTTTGATGGATAAACACAGTAACGTCAGACATATTTCTAAAAATCCATAAATCAACTCTGGTCATGTCACAAATGATAAAAAAAAAAAAAAAAAAACCTCAACAACAGTGCTATTGAGCTCCAGATCAGAAAAACGAAGACGTAAATACCTTTAGGAGTTATGAATGATTGAGATTTCACGAACACAATTCTTCTTTTGCAGCTTGTCCAATTATTTTTTTCTTAGCTTGATCATTGATTTTTTCCCCTGACTGTAAGACGCTGATGTACTGAATATCATCTTGAATCTTTGAATTCGTGCGACCCATAATTGTACCTATCATATTTGGTTATTATTTTTTTTTTTTTTGGAAAGTTCGTTTTTGATTGCTTCCGTTTTGGACAGATTAATAATGAACTATATTTTGGAGGAAGAAACAAATTATACGGAGAGAAAAAGAGATCTCTTGTGAAAAACAAATATCCACTAAATACCTAATTGACAAAAGGTTCTACAAATTGTATATATGCAATATACTATTATCTATATCTATGTCTATATAAAAAGGTTTCATATTTACATGAAATAGTATTTGAAATCCCGCCAAAATAATTCATTTTACTTTTAATAGTAAATTTTTGAGAAAGGGCGGTCATTTTTTGAAAATTCAAATTTTTAAAGCCAACAAAATCTGTATAATATTGAATTGGTAAAAAATTGCAGCAGCCTGCATGATCATTTCAATTATGTGTACAAAAATGATATGGTCAAACATTACGGCTTCCTAACCAAATCAGCACAATCAGTTTTGGGTTATGAATGAATAGCAAGTCAAAGTTTTTCCAACGTGGAAAAGTCCCTCTCTTCTTTAAGAGTTTTTCAGTTCCATCCTTTTGGATTTTGGTGTTTTAGCTTCTGATTATTTATCTTCCTTTTGCTAGCCATCTTTCTTCGTGTTTAGATCTTCTGTTTGGGGTTTCCGTCTTTGGGGTTGTTGGAGCATTTGGTCCTTTTTAAGGTTTGGTGTATTTGGGGTTTTTTAACCTAGGTCTTCTTTCTTTATGCAGGTCTGCATGACGAGCGATCATCCACGGCCTGTGTGAGATCTAATCAGTTCTGAGCGATATAGAGCATGAGGTTATCGATAAGTTTGATAGATTTGCTTTGTCGGAGAGAGAGAAAGCAGGAGTGACATTATCTACGATCGATGTTGAGTCGGGGATTCACGAATGTGAGCTTAGCCTTATTGGTACGATTATAGGGGATAAAAAAGTTAATCTTAGTGGGTTAAAGACAACGATGGGGATTATTTGGAGGCTCAGTAGGCCATTCTCTGTTCGAGCTCTTGCTACAAATTCGTTTCAGTTTCTGTTTCAATCTGAAGAGGACAAAGCCAAAGTTCTCAAAGGAAAAGCATGGTCCTTCAATGGCCAATACCTAATCCTTAGAAAAATGGTTGAAGAATGAAGTGGAATTAAAAAATGAGGGGCTGAGAATTGCCCTGTGGATACAAATTCACAACCTACCACTCCACTAGATCTCTGAAGAAACTGGCTCGAAGATAGGGCAAATTTTTGGGGAGGTGACGGCTGTGAATATTCCAGGTGCTGGAGGATCTAGTGGGAGGATTATAAGAATCCTTACAGAAGTAAATGTGTCTGAGCCTATTGTGAGGGGCACAACAATCAAGCTGGGAGATGAAGAGCACTGGATCGATTTTAGGTATGAAAAACTCTTAACGTTCTGTTTCTATTGTGGTTCATTGGGCATAATGATAAGCATTGTGAGGTTAAAACTTTTGATTTAAAAAGGAACTGCTTAAGAACTGGGCAATTTGAGGATTGGCTTAGGGGGTATAATGGGGTTTTTTTTTGTAGCCAGGGAGAGAAAATCTTATAGCCCTTCTGGGGATAATGTGAATTCTGAGTCTAGTAAAGCTAGAAAATCAGGGGATGCAGAGAATAAACCTAGTGCTGAGGGTGAAGTGGGCCTAGTGGAGGGGGCAGTGATTAAGGGGAGAGAGGGTGATAAGGGCAGTATCAAAGAGGCTTTGATTAGTGATGTTGAGTTGATCCTGAAATGTTAAGAGGGGGGTGGAGAGGGGGAGGTGAGGAGTGTGGGGCAGGAGATGGTGTGTGTGGAACCCATGGCTCTTGATAGTAGTCAAGTTAAGGAGGCTTAGGGTAATAAACTTATCAATATCCCTATTCACCAAGGGTCAGGGCAGCCCTCGACTAGTAAAGATCTTAGACCTTTTGTCAGAATTGCTAGAAGCAAAGGTATGGAGGTCAAGCAGGGTGAAGGGCAAAGTAGGAGTAGCTGTGTCATAGAGCAAGATGTAAACCCAAGTCTTAAAAGAAAACAAACTGAGTTTGAGCAGTTAGATATCTCTTATTTTGAGTCTGAGGGGAAAAAACTTAAGCAAGATGTGGAGAATGCTTCTTCTAAGGTGGAGGAAACCAGCCATAACTGGTACCAAGTTTCCCAATGAAGGTTCAGGTGTGGAATTGTAGAGGTCTGGGAGGACCCTCTACAATTCCCCAACTGAAGGCTTACATTAGGACCTACCTTCCTGATTTTGTTTTTTTATCAGAAACAAAAAAAAAAACCTTTTATTAAAACTGTTTGTAAATACTTGCTTATTAATGATAGGTGGGCTTGTGTTGATTCAGTGAGGTCTAGGGGGTTTGCTAGTGTTTTGGGCTCAGAATTTAGAAGTTGTTGATATTATTTGTAATAGCTTTTGTATGGAGGTCTGTTTCCAGTGGAATGGGGGTAGGGATAATATGTGGGCCATTTATGTGTATGCTAGTAATGACCCAGGGGAAAGAAGGAATCAGTGGGAGTTTCTTATTGATAGTAAGAGTGGCTGGGGTGATAAGTGGTTTATTGCTGGGGATTTTAATGACATTCTCCATAATGGGGAGAATAGTGGAGGGGTGCTCAGAGGGGAGGCTAGCTTTAAACCTTTTAGGGATTTTGTGCAGACTCTCAATTTGGTTGACTGTCCTACATTGGGTCATGGGTATACCTGGGCTAATAATAGAAGGGGGAGGGAGTTTATTGAGGAGAAGCTTGATAGGTTTTTTCTATCCCCTGAGTGGTGGTTTAAATTCCCTAATTGTTCAGTTCTTCATGTTCCTTTAGTTTCTTCTGACCATTGTTTATTGCTTATGGACACTGAGACCACTAAAAGAAAGGAAAGGCAGAGATTTTTCTTTGATAGTAGGTGGACAAAGCAGAAGGGGTTCCAGGAATGTGTTTCAAAATCTTGGAATGCAGAGACTGGGGGAGTGGGGTTGTACAACTTTCATTAGAAACTTAGAAATGTGAAGTTGGGGCTATTTGCTTGGGCAGTAGGTCAGGGGACTAACTCTGCAAAAATTATCAAATCATGTAATGCAAAGCTGCAGAGTTTAGGACAAGAAGGGGGTGATAGGTGTTGGAACCCATGAGGATCTCGATATGCACAAATAACGGACAAACATTCAACACAAACCTATGCGCAACGGATCTAAAGGTTTGATGAAGAAAACTTACTGCTTAAAATTTATGTAGATCTGGCTGGCCCGAACAGTTGACCGCAAATCAAATCTTCTCGGAATTGAACGAACTTGACCAATCCAGAAAGGTGACGTCACGGCGAAGTCAACGGCGTTGACCGATCGGAAATTGGACCTTCCACGCGCTCTCACGTGCGCGAGTGACTCCCAGCAGCAGCGAACTTCCGGCGGCGCGTGTGGGTGCGTGCGGCGGCGACTGGCGGCGATCTCGACGGCGATCTCTTCGTCTCGTCGTCCTGGTCATCGTGGTATGGTCACTTGTTGGTTTTAGTCTCCGGTTTGGATGTATGATAGATCTGATTGGAATCACGTATACACCTTAAGATCTTCTACTGTATTCTCAAACAGCTATCTAGATCTTGTATCAGTGGAGCACAAGAAATAGAACTACTCCTTGGAAGAGAGAGAGAGAGGGGGCGGACGACTTCCCAAGTTATGGGATTGTCTTTTCTCTACCATGAGCCTAATGCTGTATATATAGAGCTGCAGTAGGGACCCTAAGGAGAATAGGATAAGGGCTTCTAATATATTAATAATGTGGAGCAACCCCACAATTAATATATTAATAATATTAAAGTCCACCACAATAATATTATTGCACTCCCCTCACCTATCCCAAATTACATTTGAGACTCCTTATTATAATTATCCGATTTACCTCCCCATGTTTAAGATAAAATTTCCATTAATTAATTCGATCACTAATAATCAAGAATTAATTAATATATTATATTACCGAAGCTAGCGCTCGCTCATAGCATTCATATTATGCCGGAATAAATCCACCTGCAGGGTTTAGCATAATATTCCTTCATGAACTCACTTCGGGGACATCATCATACCAACGCACATGGTGACCGTAAATATCCTAATAGCACATCGAACACATAATGTCATTACCCAATTCATTAAGTATGTCGACCCGGCTTGGATCTCACCCAAAGAATCAAAGCAACAACAATTATGTGCACATGTCTATTTAATATTTTACGGGTTAAGAGCACGCAATAATTAACTGAGTCCTAGTTCGTTTACGACGATCAGTATAAAACGAACATCCCTCTCTGGGATCCTGTTCAATACATAAATGTACTAGTGCAACTAATCGGTCAAGACAAACCGTACGGTTGACACTACAACCGTTCCGATGGGTTATTCAATTCCATCTAGGTTGTGAACCAATGATTCTTGTTTCGCAAGTAACTGATATAGTGATCTTCGGTATGCCCGATGACGACCCACTTATCTACGTGCAAAACAACAGAACATGGAACTTATTTAACCAAACATAATTCTCATTCATCAAGAAATAACAAGTGTAATATCCACTAAAGAAAAGCTTAAATATATTATTTGTAATACTTGCTTATTAATGATAGGTGGGCTTGTTTTGATTCAGTAGAGTCTAGTGGGTTTGCTAGTGTTTTGGGCTCAGAATTTAGAAGTTGTTGATATTATTTGTAATAGCTTTTGTATGCAGGTCTGTTTCCAGTGGAATGGGGGTAGGGATAATATGTGGGCCATTTATGTGTATGCTAGTAATGACCTAGAGGAAAGAAGGAATCAGTGGGAGTTTCTTATTGATAGTAAGAGTGGCTGGGGTGATAAGTGGTTTATTGCTGGGGATTTTAATGACATTCTCCATAATGGGGAGAATAGTGGAGGGGTGCTCAGAGGGGAGGCTAGCTTTAAACCTTTTAGGGATTTTGTGCAGACTCTCAATTTGGTTGACTGTCCTACATTGGGTCATGGGTATACCTGGGCTAATAATGGAAGGGGGAGGGAGTTTATTGAGGAGAAGCTTGATAGGTTTTTTCTATCCCCTGAGTGGTGGTTTAAATTCCCTAATTGCTCAGTTCTTCATGTTCCTTTAGTTTCTTCTGACCATTGCTTATTGCTTATCGACACTGAGACCACTAAAAGAAAGGAAAGGCAGAGATTTTTCTTTGATGGCAGGTGGGCAAAGCAGAAGGGGTTCCAAGAATGTGTTTCAAAATCTTGGGATGCAGAGACTGGGGGAGTGGGGTTGTACAACTTTCAGAAGAAACTTAGAAATGTGAAGTTGGGGCTATTGGCTTGGGCAGTAGGTCAGGGGACTAACTCTGCAAAAATTATCAAATCATGTAATGCAAAGCTACAAAGTTTAGGACAAGAAGGGGGTGATAGGGACTGGGAAGAATGGGGAGATGTAGAGATCAAGTCCATCAAGCTCATAAGAATGAGGAGATATACTGGAAACAAAAGGCTAGAATTAGGTGGCTGCAGGAGGGGGATAGTAACACCAGGTTTTTCTAAGCCTGTGTTAGACAGAGGAGAAGTAGGAACTGTTTAGAAAACTTGATTTCAAAGTTTGGGGTGAGATGTGCTGATGATAAAGAGATTCAGAGGGAAGTGGAGGAATTCTTTGAGAAGCTGTTCAAATCCCAGAACCCAGTTTTTGTGGCAGAAGCTTTGACGGGAATGCCAAGATCAATATCCCAAGAAATGAATCAAGATCTCACTAGGGTTGTGGATGAGAGTGAAGTCAAGCAGGCCTTATGGGAAATGGAGCCTAGCAAAGCCCCAGGTATTGATGGGTTCTCTCCTTTATTTTTTCAAGCTTCTTGGGCTATCATTAACTCTGATTTAGTTGTTGCTGTGTCTAATTTCTTTAACTGTGGGAGAATTCCTAAAGCTACCAATCACACAGTAATAACTCTTATTCCTGAAGTTAAGCACCATCAAAAAGTGGCTGACTTCAGACCCATAAGTCTGTGCACTATAACATATAGGATCACTGCCAAAGTCTTAGCTATTAGGCTTAAGAGTGTGTTGCATGTGTGTATTTCTAGCTCCCAGGCAGCTTTTGTTCCTAATAGGCATATTCTAGACAATGTCATCATTGCAAATGAGTGCATTAATTATTTAAATAATAGAAAGAGAGACAATACAAATGTCATGGCTATCAAGCTTGATATGGACAAAGCCTATGACAGGGTAGAGTGGGGTTTTTTGTTGAGAATTTGCAAACACATGGGTTTTCATGATAAATTTGTTGCCTGTATTTGGTCTTGTCTCAGCTCTTCTTCTTTCTCTTTCAATATTCATGGGCAGAATTTGGGTAGTGTGATTCCATCTAGGGGCATTAAGCAAGGTGATCCCTTGTCTCTATACCTTTTTGTGATCTTGTCTGAGGTCTTGTCCAACTTGATTCATCAGGCATGCATTTCTCATTCTTTTAAAGGGCTCAGTATCAGCAAACACTCTCCTACTATATCTCATCTCTTCTTTGCTGATGATTCATTGATTTTTTGTCAAGCAGATCTTTATCATGCTGACCTCTTGTTGAATAATCTAGATCTCTACTGTGGTGTCTCTGGGCAGGAGGTGAATCTCCATAAATCTAATATTTTTTTTTTCTCCTAATACCCCATCTCATGTCCAATCTGCCATTTGTCATTCTTTTGATGGCATTAAGGTGGCTAAGAACTCAAGGTATTTGGGTCTTCCCTTAGGAATATGGAGGAATAAAAGAGAGACACTCAACTTTGTTAAAGAGTGTGTAGTTGCTAAAGTCACAAATTGGAAGAACTCTTTTCTGAGTGAGGCAGGTAAGGAGGTGCTCATTAAGACGATTTTAAGTGCCTTACCTGTGTATGTGATGTCAGTGTTTAAGATCTTTGTGGGAGTGTGTAATGAGTTGTGTAGGACTATAGCAGGGTTTTGGTGGGGTCAAACTGAGGAGGGGGGTAGAAGGATCCACTGGGCTCACTAGGGTAAGTTGGCTAAACCTAGGGCAGAGGGGGGTTTGGGGTTTAGAGACTTAGTGGAGTTTAATGAGGCCTTGATCATGAAGCAATTGTGGAGAGTGCTGACTAAGCCTAATATCTTGATGAGTAGAGTGGTCAGGGGTAGGTATTTACATAAGCAAAGTCTCTTTCATGTCCAGAAAAAAGCTAGTGACTCATGGATGTGGAAGAGTTGGTTAGAGGTGAGGAAGGCCTTTCTTATGGGTATTAGGTGGCAAGTAGGTAATGGGAAATCTGTTCACATTTGGGATGATCCTTGGATCCCTCAGTCCCCCAACTTTAAACCTGTCTGATGTTTTGAGGGAGATAGGGAGAGGTATTGTAAGGTGAATGATCTGATGACAGTTGATGGGAAGCAGTGGGATCATGCTTTGATTTCTCAAATCTTTAATCCTGTGGATGCAGTTCATATATTAAAAATTCACATAAGTCACAGGAATGTGAAGGATAGGCTGGTGGGGCATTCTGATAGATATGGTAACTTCTCAGTGAAGGAGGCTTACAAGTTTTCAGAAAAAGAAAGTAGGTAGCAGGGACCTGGTGGAATCTAGCTCAGCCAAGTTGAAGATGAAGCAGATGTGGTAGAATACATGGGGCCTCCATATCAAGCCTAAGATTAAAAACTTTGTGTGGAGATGCTACCGTAATTGGGTGGGAACTAAAGCCAATCTGAGAACCAAAGGAGTGCTTGGAGATGTCATCTGTAGCTGGTGTGGTGAATGTAAACTGTTCTCATGTGAAAGGGCCATGAGAATCTGGAAAATTGATGGAATTTCTTGGAACAGTAATCAAAGGAAAGAAGCAAACTTTAAAGAATGGTGGCAAGAGGTTTGTACAATGCCTGACATGCCTTCAATAGAGATAGAATATCCCTATCCACATACTTGCTTTGGTGGATGTGGAAGACTAGAAATAGTTGGGTCTTTAACAAGGAGAGAAAGTCAGAGGTGGAAGTGGTGGAGGGGGCAAGAATGGAGTGGATAGAATTCAGGAAGTTAAGACATCTCACAAGCAGGTTGGCAAAGGTTCTGGAGGCAGACATGGGCAATCAATCAGTAGGAGACAAGAAGTAGGGGTGCAGGGATCTTTAGCCAGTGTTGGAGTCTCTCATCATCATATTGCCAATGTCAGAAATATAGTAGAGCATACTGATACAGAAATCCATAGCTTATTTTGCTCTAGGAAGGGTTCTACAGACCGTTCAGTGGAAGCTGGGCTATTGGAGATCAGGGATTGGATGATCAATGGAAGCAGGCAGAGATGTCAAAGAAATCAAATATACATCAAAGACAAGAAGTTGCTGAGACTATTGCAGTTGAAGAAAGGATTTGATTCTAATGTGTTTGTGATAGCTGCTGATATATTCTCTTTAGCAACTGTGTTTGTGAGTGTGATGTTCTTGCCAGGGAGTTAAATGTGTTTAGAGTCTCCAGCCTTTGTATTTTGTGTTCTGGGTGTAGACTTGTTGTCTTCTTTTTTTGCTTTTGTTTTAGGACCGTTTGGTCTCATTGGGGGTCTGATTGTTTGATCCCCCTCTTGCATTTTTCAACCTTAGACTGTCTTGGTTGGGGCAAGTGCAACTTGTTGGTTGCTCCCTATGTACATTTTTGAGTTTATGGTTTAATCATATTTGATGTTTGGAAACAAAAAAAAAAAACATTACGGCTTCCTGTTTATTTGTTTCCATTGTGTGCAATATTAGTTTGTTACAAACAAGAAGTAAATAAGTCTGAGCTATTACAAAAGAAATTAAATAAATAAAAGTAATTGCTATACATAATAATCTTGTCAAATCAAAACAAAATATCTTCCATGATCTTCATAATTTTCTTTGCTATTATGAATCAATCAAATTTGCAATATGAAATCACAATTATATCGTACAATATTTATTACAAGACTTCAATTAAAGGATTTTTTTTATGTAATGATTCGGTATGTATCTAGATACTAATTTCTTTGTCTCACAATTCTTATTCTCATCGATATCTTCGTGAACAACAACTACTACAAAATTTAAAAAATCAATAGCTTTTAGGAGGAGTTTTCGTATAAACAGTATAAATTGTCTTTTTATTTATTTTCTGCCTCAGATTCAATGATAATAGTTTCTAATACTATCCTGTGGTGATTTTTTTTTTCTTTTGCAAGGTTACATACAAGTACAACAGACTATGAAGGATAAGAATGATAGAAGTATATTGGGTATCATCAACAAGCAACATGAAGGAATAAAACGGGCAAAAATTCAATTTTGGTCCGTTAACTTGTCCATTGTCCACTTTTGGTCCCCTAACTTGTCCCTCATCAGAAATGGTCCATTATGTTATATTTTTCATCAGTTTTAGTACACTACTCCAGTTGGCGGGATTACGAGATGACGTGGACCGGGATGGAACTACGTGGAGGGATAAGATGTTGACGTGGTAGGATAAAAAACTGATTTGGCATCTCGTAATCCCGGGCCACGGGATTAGTGTACTAAAACTGATGAAAAGTGTAACGTAATAGACCTTTTTTGATGAGGGACAAGTTAGTGTACCAAAAGTGGACAATGGACAAATTAGCGGACCAAAATTGGATTTTGCCGAATAAAACGCATAAGAACTAAAGGCAAACAAGGTACGTACTAAACAAATTTTTTCATGTGCTCTAACAATTATTATCTTTTATTTTATGATTCTTTATAATTTTTACCTTTCATTGGATTCTGTATACCTGGCATTGATTTTTGTTCAACGCATCAAAGGATTACTCGACATCTTATCCACATCCTCGCACAAAAAGTATATGAAGATGGGTTACAGATTTGTAACAACATTATATCAAATATTTAATTGAGAATGCAAATTCCGTAAAAGAACAATAATTTATGTATATAAAGAAAACGAATCAATATGAATTCTGGTGTCGTATGCTTATTTTTTTTGCACTTATATCCTCCCTATATTCTCTCTATATATAATTCCAGAATGCGCTGAGCCTACGTGGCTGCTTCTGGTGCTTCGGAATCCTATTTGGCGAAGTATCATGCTTCGTAATTAGGTTTGGACAAATAATATTAATATCTTACTCCCTCCTATCTTTTTTATTTGTCATTCTAGCAACTAGCACACTAATTAAGAACTTTTTTTTCTTCCCATATTAACCTTATTTAATGAAAACTACTAATGTCTCTAT
>CACSLK010027833.1:6002545-6023955 GCA_902706635.1 Striga hermonthica
TTTTTTGTTTGTTTCATACTGATTTTTGATTTTCTTGTCCCTTGTTGTTTTGTAAACTAACCGCTAACATAGGTATTGAGCACTTTGGTTATCACTTTAATCCATGTTGTACAATATAGTCTTTACTATATCTTTTCTTGAATAAGGGTTCTTACCCAAGCCGTAAAAGGCGTTTACGAGAGAGTGACGACGTAACTTAATCTTTCCTACATCCTTAAACTTTGTCTGTTTCAAGAGATTACTAGAGATTACTGTACTTGGTGAGCACTTCGACCTGTTTAGCTTCAGAAGCCGAAATGCACGCAATTGGTTCCAACAACCATTCAAAGGCTTGTAGCCCACAATATAGAGATCGAATGACTGAAACTTGACGTGCAATTCTTTCGATTCTTCCAAAAATAAAACTATGTCATGATAGGTTTCTCTCAGCAGCAGCAGGTAGTTTACGGAACCTGTTAGTTCTTAGTTCTACTGATATTTTCTGTCTCCACCCATCGAGGAATTCTGAAAAAGCTTTCTTATAAGAGCTAATAGACGGGAGGATTTCACATCGGCAAGACAGACGAAAACATAAGTAGTCGAAAACAAGAAAAAAAACAAAAATTTAAGAAATTGAAAGTAAAACGCACGAATTGAAGGGTTGGAGGACTCACTCATTGTCGCAGGTGGGAGGAGTTGATCGTCAGCCGTCCAAACGACAAGAACTCAGGACGTAGGTGAATTTTCGTCGGAAGCAGAGGAAGTGGAATTTACCAAGGGAAGTTTGATTGCAGAAGTGGAAAACTATAAAAAACGGGTTAAGACAACCTTTTATAATGATGAGGACGAAGGAGAAAAGACCAAAAGATGCGAGCCGTAGGATTAATGCACATTGATGCAGATTAAAGGGTGCAAGTAAAAAGACTGGTCGAGTTCAACTGTTAGATTAAAAGTGATGACGAAAGGACGAGATTAAGTGGACAATTAATTGGGTGCAGTGCACAAGGTGTACACGGGGTACGAAGCGTCAAATGAGGGGACGTTTTGGACTTGTTCATGCACGTGGCGACAAGATGGGTTTTCACATTCAGATTTTGAGTCGTCTTATCGCCACGTGCATGAACCAGTCCAAAATGTCCCTTCATCTGGCGCTTCGTACCCCGTGTACTCCTTGTGTAGTGCACTCGATTAATTGCTCAGTTAATCTCGTCCCTTCGTCATCACTTTTAATATGACGTTAATATGACGTTTGCACTCGACCGGTCTTTTTACTTGATCTCTTTTAAGCTAGATCATTGATCTTGAGTTAATCCTATGTTTCGCATTTTTTGGTCTTTTCTCCTTCTTCCTCATCACTATAAAAGGTTGCCTTAACTCGTTTTTACGATTTTTCGCTTTTGCAATCAAACTTCCCTTGGTAAATTAACCTTCTTCTGCTTCCGACGAAGATTCACTTGCGTTCTGAGTTCTTGCCGTTTGGACCACCGCCGATCAACTTCTACCACCTGCGACAATGAGTAAGTCCTCCAACCCTTTAATTCGTGCGTTTTACTTTCAATCTCTTAAATTTCTGTTTTTTTCTTGTTTTCGACTACCTACTGAAATTCAGTCTGTCTTGCCGGCGTGAAATCCTCCCCCTCTGTTAGTTCTTATAAGAAAGTTTTTTTAGAATTTCTCGATGGGTGGAGACAGAAAATATCAATAGGAGTAAGAGCTAATAGGATACATAAAGAAACCTATCACGATATAGTTTTATTTTTGGAAGAATCGAAAGAGCCGCACGTCAAGTTTTAGTCATTCGATCTCTATATTGTTGGCTACAACCTTTTAATGGCAGTTGGAACCAATTGCATGCATCAAAGACGGACGAATGACCTTTTCCGGCTTCTGAAGCCAAACAGGTTGGAATGCTTACCAAGTACAGAAGTGTTTTAAGATTGAGGATGTAGGAAAGATTAATTTTAGCCGTCACTCTCTCGTTTACGCCTTGGGTAAGAACCCTTCTTCTAGGGAAAGATATAGTAAAGGCTATATTGTAGCTTCTGATGTATCTCTCTGAAAGCGCTTGCTTTCGTAGGATGGAAGAATTGTGTGCGAATAGCTTCAATGATTATTTAGTGCTTGAATACAACATGGATCTGAGGAGGTTAGTGGAGATGCATTGGGTGAGGTATGGCTTTTTCTTCCAGGGAAATCTTTTTGATTTCCTATAAATATTTTTACCTGCTAATATGTGATGATGTATTTGGGTACCATGCCTGCAATCATCAAATTTAAAATAATTCAGGAATCCAAAGGCTATGTTTTCAAGATCATGGGGGGCTGTGACAAGCAGTGTTTCCCCATGAAGCAGGGTGTGCTGACTCCTGGCCGTGTGAGACTCTTGCTGCAGAGATATATGTAGAATACTCAAACTTGATTTAATAATATATATATTTAAAAAAAAAATCAGAGATTTTTTCAAACAGAGAAATTATATTTTTTAAACAAGAACTCCGTGGTTATGGGAGGAGAAATGGAAAGCGCCGATGGAAGTCTGTTCATGGGTGCATCGTTAGCCCCGATTTGTCTGTTTTGAATTTGGTGATTGTTAAGAAGGGTGAGAATGACCTTCCACGGTTGACTGATGTCGAGAAGCCGAGGATGACGGGTCCCAAGAGGACTTCTAAGATGCGCAAGCTTTTCAATCTTTCCAAGGAAGATGATGTTAGGAAGTATGTCTAACACATACCCCGCCGGACATTCACCACCAAAACTGGTGAGCTTTTTTTGTTATTTTCATTAATGCTCATCAAGAAACTTGTTTAGAAAGTACACTGCTCTTTCTCAAATCGTGTCACCAAAAATTTCAATCATGTAGAATGGTCTGTCTTAACAAATTATTGTTAATGTTATCTTATAAATGACTTGCTCTCATCAACTATCACAATCTTAATTTTATCACTAATCTAATTTATTAAATCATCATTTTGTTTGTAGCATTCATAAAAGGTTTGAAATCTACCAACCCCTTGACCATTGTATTTATGCACGAAAATAGGTAAGAAGGTGAGCAAAGCTCCTAAGATTCAGAGGCTTGTCACCCATTGACCCTTCAGAGGAAGAGAGCCAGAATTGCTGATGTGAAAAAGAGGATTGCCAAGGCCAAGTCAGAGGCTGCCGAGTACCATAAGCTTCTCGCCACCCATTTGAAGGAACACAGAGAGAGAGAGAGGAGGAGCGAGAGCCTAGCCAAGAAGAGGTCTCGACTTTCTGCTGCCGCCGCTAAACCATCTGCTGCTGCTTGAAAACCCAATAGCTTTTGAGTAGGGCTGTGTTGTTTTTTCTTGCTTCTGTACGTCAGTTGCTGGAAATCTATTTGGAGGTGTGAGATGTTTTTGAAACTTTTTTAGTGAAGGATGTTGGTTAAAGCTGTTACTTTGTTTCTGATGAGAGATTTTGGGATGTTCTATTTTTGTTGGATGTTTATCAGCTCAATACATGCATTTAAATACTTGCTTGATGTCCAATTGTAATGTGGTGAATGTTTCTGCATCTCAACATGTTTGTTTGATGCTACATATCCACTGAACTGCCCTAGGCCATATGCCTAGAAAATTTTACATTTTTGTTTTGAGAAAAACAAGTCATTAACAAGTACAATGTGTGTCACGAAGGAGGGAGTGTAGTGGGCTCCTGAAAGACTTCAGAGTCTTGTTGCAAGTAAGGCTGAAATAGCCGGAGGAAGAGTGTGGTGCCTGCAGAGATGAGCTGTTGAGATTCAAAATGAAACCAAAAATGCCTTTGTTGAGAAGCTTGTTCATTATCCTTTTCAGTTGTTCAGTGTACGCGTCCTGAGATGTGCAATCCTTTGATGAGAGGAGAGTATCATCTGTAGGTGAAAAATGGCGTTGCTTCTAAACTGTGGGACTCATGTTTTAAGGCTCCACTTTTCAAAATTCTAAACTGTGAGACTCATTTTAAGGCTCCACTTTTCAAAATACACTCAGGGAAAACTATTAGATGTGATAGTAACCGGTGAAAATACACTCATGATACAAGTTACTAAGCCCTCAAGAACTCTATTAGCTGATAGATAACCAACAAAAACCGAAGAACTCTACTTGCGAAAATACATTCATGCTACAACTTACTAAGCCCTCAAGAATTCTATTAGACATGATAGATAACCAGTGAAAATACACTCAAGAAGAACCCTATTAGACACGTCATATAACCAACGAAAATACACGTAAGAATTCTATTAGACGTGATAGTAACAATCGAAAATACAGTCATGCTACAAGTTAACAAGCGGAATAAAAATAGAATTTAAGAAAATACGATGCGCTAACCAGAAGAAAAAAGTCCAACATGCGCTGGAAACATATTATATAATATTTAAGAAAATACAATGTGCTAAAAAAAACAAATTTCATTTCTGAAAAATGCCTAACAGTTGAGAGACAAAATACTCAAGAAAATTATATAGGGAAATTTTCATCCATGCGGTAAGATAAATAAATATTTTTAATTTTACCCTTATTTGAAAGTATTTACAACTATACCTAAAGAAACTAATTTATTTATTATATTGTATCAACATCAGTTACAATGTAATGTAACCACTCCAGCTGAAGGTCCCGTGATTTCCGCCATGTCTACCAGGAGAAAAATGAAAAAAAAAATTGAGTTTATGTTAGTATATTTTGAGTTTATGTTAGTATATATTCCACTCAAGCAGTCGTCAGGTAGTATATTTTGAGTTTATGTTAGTATATATTCAGTGTATGTTGCAATACTATAATTCACGCAGCCGTCAGGTGGTATATTTTGAGTTTATGTTAGTACATATTCAGTATATGTGCAATAAAAAACAAGTCTTCCAGATAAAAGTTACTTGGATATACTCTGATATACCCAACATATAACCCCAAGAAAAAAAAGGAATTATTAAACAAATAACCAGAGAAAAGTTACTTCGGATATACTCGGATATACCCAACATATACCAACTCGGTTTTGTAAATATACCTTCGAATTATATACATTTTCAACTCAGTACATGTCTATTGACAGTATCAAGATAAGGACAGTCCCTTCTCACTTCAATCGCACGACCTCGTCTGCCTTTTCCTGCGTCATCTTCTTCTTCGTCTCCGTCTTCTTCTTGCCGGCGGCGGTTCTCGCCTTCATGATCGGATCCTCCGTCGACGGGGCCTACCCATTTATCTTCTTCTTCAACCTTGAATTTCAGGAATCTCAATCTTCCTTCGCCGTCTTCGGCGTCAGCAACCTCCCACACATCCTCCTCCTCCCTCCCGACGCCGTCGACCCCCAAAACGACTCGATCCAGATGGAAGCCTCCGTCTATTCCGGGCAAAATTTTTTGCCATTGAAACTTGAATTGGGCGAAACTTTTTGAACAGGATGAACATTGGCAGAATGAATAACACTTTTTGTTCCCTATTCTTTAGGTAAGTGCGGTGGTTTTGGCAGAATGATCAACCCTTTTGTTTCCTATTTTTTAGGTAACTGCCAACTTTAATTTCACTTAAATATCTCATTATCTATATCTATACTACTTTAAAAGGAGGAGTGTTTTTGTAAAAATTTATAATGCCTAAAAAACTCTTACTTTGACATAAATTTAATGGCAAATTAGTAATACACTAATACACATCATATTTTATTTTTATTTTTAATTAAAAAATAAACTACCTAATGAACCCTTACTTTCACATGTTTTTAATGGCAAATTGGTAATATACTAATGTCATCATATCTTATATCCTCCCTATATATAATTAAAAAAAACATAACTTTTCTCAATTCAACATAAGCAAATCAATGAAAATAATATATTTTTAAAAATTTTATGAACAAAAGTTGACTCGACAATATTACTAATAAATTTATGAATTGTAAATATTTAATTAAAAAATTAATTAAAAAATTATAATTATATATAAAATAATATAGAATATACAAATATTTGATATATAATGAGGCAGATGATCGAAAAAATTCTATACTTTATATTATGTCTTTTTTAACAAATCTACAGTTAAGAACATGTGAAAGAACAAGATAAAGTTTTAAAAAAATATTATATATAAGAAATAATATGAATAATAACTAAGTTAAGACACGTACTAATAAATATAAAACAAACTAATAAACAAAAATAATATAATTAATATAACTAAATATAAACCTTCTAAAAATATACTTATCGATGTAATCGAACTGAGTTGTTAAACGTTTGTTAGTTTTTTGTTCTTATTAATTTTATGTGTAAATTTGAGGTGATAGACAATAGTTATTTGTACATTTATACATGTAGATTAGAAAAAAAAAAATATTATTCTAATTTTAAATAACTTTTTTATTTACTATATTAGTTTTTTATATAATATATAAGTATCATATTGAACAGATAAAACAAGAAATATTTTAATTATATAATATTTAATATGTAAGAAATGTAACTCAATTGGTAAATTAATAGGTAATCTTGGGATAAAATAATGAGTGATTTCTGAAAAAAAAAAAAAATTATAGGAACAAAGAAGTTCAGTTGTTTAATATATTTTTAATAGAAAATTTGTAAACACAATTACTCAATAAATACTACATAAAAAATATAAGAAATCTTATATCCTCCCTATATATAATTAAAAAACATAAATTTTCTCAATTCAACATAAGCAAATCAATGAAAATAATATATTTTTAAAAATTTTATGAACAAAAGTTGACTCAACAATATTATTAATGAATTTATGAACTGTAAATATTTAATTAAATTATTAATTAAAAAAAATTAGTTAAATATAATATAATATAGGATATACGAATATTTGATATATAATGAGGCATATGATCGAAAAAATTCTATACTTTATATTATGTCTTTTTTGACAAATTTACAGTTAAGAACATGTGAAAGAACAAGATTATAAAGTTTTAAAAAAATATTAAATATAAGAAATAATATGAATAATAACTAAGTTGTGACACATACTAATAAATATAAAAGAAACTAATAAACAAAAATAATATGATTAATATAACTAAATATAAACCTTCTAAAAATATACTTATCGATGTAATCGGACTGAGTTGATAAACGCTTGTTAGTTTTTTGTTCTAATTAATTTTATGTGTAAATTTGAGGTGATAGACAATAGTTATTTGTACATTTATACATGTGGATTAGAAAAAAAAATCTTTATTATTCTAATTTTAAATAACTTTTTTATTTACTATATTAGTTTTTTTAATATAATATATAAGTATCACATTGAACAGATAAAACAAGAAATATTTTAATTATATAATATTTGATATGTAAGAAATATAACTAAATTGGTAAATTAATAGGTAATCTTGGGATAAAATAATGAGTGATTTCTGAAAAAAAAAATTATAGGAAATAAAAAGTTTACGTGTTTAATATATTTTTAATAGAAAAATTGTAAACACAATTATTCAATAAATACTACATAAAAAATATAAGAAATCTTATATCCTCCCTATATATAATTAAAAAACATAACTTTTTTCAATTCAACATAAGCAAATCAATGAAAATAATATATCTTTAAAAATTCTATGAACAAAAGTTGACTCAACAATATTATTATTGAATTTATGAATTGTGAATATTTAATTAAATTCTTAATTAAAGAATTGTAATTAAATATAATATAATATAGGATATACAAATATTTGATATATAATGAGGCAGATGATCGAAAAAATTCTATACTTTATATTATGTGTTTTTTGACAAATCTAAAGTTAAGAACATGTGAAAAAACAAGATAAAGTTTAAAAAAAATATTAAATATAAGAAATAATATGAAAAATAACTAAGTTGTGACACGTACTAATAAATATAAAACAAACTAATAAACAAAAATAATATAATTAATATAACTAAATATAAACCTTCTAAAAATATACTTATCGATGTAATCGAACTGAGTTGTTAAACGCTTGTTAGTTTTTTGTTCTTATTAATTTTATGTGTAAATTTGAGGTGATAGACAATAGTTATTTGTACATTTATACATGTATATTAGAAAAAAATCTTTATTATTCTAACTTTAAATAACTTTTTTATTTACTATATTAATTTTTTTAATATAATATATAAGTATCATATTGAACAGATAAAACAAGAAATGTAATTATATAATAGTTAATATGTAAGAAATGTAACTCGATTGGTAAATTAATAGGTAATCTTGAGATAAAATAATGAGTGATTTCTGAAAAAAAAAAATTATAGGAACTAAAAAGTTTACGTTTTTAAAATATTTTTAATAGAAAAATTGTAAACACAATTACTCAATAAATACTACATAAAAAATATAAGAAATCTTATATCCTCCCTATATGTTATTAAAAAACATAACCTTTCTCAATTCAACATAAGCAAATCAATGAAAATAATATATTTTTTAAGATTTTATGACCAAAAGTTGACTCGACAGTATTAATGAATTTATGAATTGTAAATATTTAATTAAAATATTAATAAAAAATTGTAATTAAATATAATATAATATAGAATATACAAATGTTTGATATATAATGAGGCAGATGATCGAAAAATTCTATTCTTTATATTATGTCTTTTTTGACCAATCTACAGTTAAGAAAATGTGAAAGAACAAGATAAAGTTTTAAAAAATATTAAACATAAGAAATAATATGAATAATAACTAAGTTGTGACACATACTAATAAATATAAAACAAACAAATAAACAAAAATAATATAATTAATATAAACCTTCTAAAAATATACTTATCGATGTAATCGAACTGAATTGTTAAACGTTTGTTAGTTTTTTGTTCTTATTAATTTTATGTGTAAATTTGAGGTGATAGACAATAGTTATTTTTACATTTATACATGTAGATTAGCATAAAAATATTTATTATTCTAATTTTAATTACCTTTTTAATTTACTATAATAGTGTTTTTAATATAATATATAAGTATGATATTGAACAGATAAAACAAGAAATATTTTAATTATATAATATTTAATATGTAAGAAATGTAACTCAATTGGTAAATTAATAGGTAATCTTGAGATAAAATAATGAGTGATTTCTGAAAAAAAATTACAGGAACTAAAAAGTTCACGTGTTTAATATATTTTTAATAAAAAAATTGCAAACACGATTACTCAATAAATACTACATAAAAAATAATGTTTGAGAGGACTGCAAAAAATTTGCTATACTGCAATGAAAAATTCAACGGTAAGGTATTCTACTGAAAATTTCAACGAATATGTTGCTTTCATTGGCTATTCCAATAGAGTTCAAATTAAATTACATGAACTTTAGTGGATGTAAAGATTTCAATTACTTGAATTTCTATTGGAAATTATTTTTTGGACCATATTTCAATCGTTGAAAAAATTGTCATTGGTATTATGCAAAAATTCAATAGAAGTTCCATTGGAAAGATAATTGCAGTGATAGATCCAAAATAATTTCATATTGGGAGCATTATTTAGTTAATAGAAAAAAAATATACCATCAAAATAACATGTCATTGCAATTTATAAATTATACTTTACATAATCTATCATCGTTCTCATTTGTAATACATTTTAACACCCCGCCTAAACTTACTAAAAATCAGAGTAAATTTTTCGCGCTCTAAATGGAAAGCACTGATTTAATTTTCCAAAACTCATATTAATTTTTCGAAAATACTTTTACTTTAATATGCGGGATGCTACTCAACTTTAATCTTATGTCTTTATCTCTTTAATCTAACATGCATGCGACCAAGTAAAATCCATTCTAGAATTTGGCCATGAATAATACCGGATTAATCATGCATATTCTGAAAATCTGACATAATCTGAAATCTGAAATACTAGACTGAAATCTGACATCTGAAACACAGGTCTAATATGCGGAAGCAAGTACAAGTTCAGAAAAGCACACAAACATAAATAATTCAAACATGTTCAAATACTATATGACATGTTTTCACAAAAATGTCCTGAAGCTGGACCAACACCACATATCTGCTCACGCTGCACGTACTCCGTCACCTGAAAAAGAGGGTAGTGGGGAGGCGTGAGCATAAAGGAATCAACGGTGCTCCGCCGAAACCGACACTGAATACTCAGCACAATTAATAACAAACTATGAAATCAACATATATATGAATAAACTGGTCTGACTATGGGACTAACGGTAAACCGGTACTCATGTGCACACTCTGGGGTACTTTCAGGTAATGTATGATGATTTCAAAAAATAATTTAGCACCTCGGGAGAAGTACATGTAACCAAGATTTTAGAAAGTCAACTTTTATTTGGAGATAAAATTCATTCCCACCTCGTGGGGTGATGCATCAATGGGGTAGACACCAATATATCTAGAGATAGAGGAATGTAGTAGTTTATACAGTGATAAAAAATATCAGCAATTTTAGTGACACCATTAGTTATTTCATAGAGATATTTATCCTTTGTTAGTAGAAGTACCTTGTTATAAAGATCATACGATCATGAAGTTTGACTATATGTTGGGTCAAAATGTTTCTTAAGTGTTTGAATAAAATTGGCGTTTTGCCAAATTAATTATGAGGAATTTAAATCAACATAAGAAAATCGTTATATTTGTTGTAATTTTTGTTGGAATTTTCTCATTTTCTTGTAGTAAAACTAAAACTCCAAATCTATAAAAAAATATGCATTATATATAATATTGTGTGCAACTATTATTATGAAAAATTTTGATACGATAGAAAATATAACACATTCAATGTAATTGGCGTTCAATTTATGATAAGAATTAATTTTTTTTTCAAAGCAAACAAGATACTTTGAAAGGTCCTTAATTATTTTATTAGTATTGTAATAACTAAATAAGGGGTAAGAAAGGTGACAAAACTTATAACCCTCATTAAATCCTAAAGTAAAAATGCTGATAAAATTACTTAATGTACAATATCAATTGGAGCTGGCTAATGATAAATATAAAACATAGTTAAGATACATATATATTTTAACTAGAACTTTTAAGTACATAATATATATATACATATATATATCTATATATTCATATGTATATTTCCTTAAAAGTGGGTATGTTAATCTTAAAATTTTTTAGTTAAGATTTTTATTACTTTCTATCATTAAATTATTTAATTTTCAAATACTTCATATTTTTTATTTGTTACCTTTTTATATGTAATATATCACATCTTCAATGATTTTTGAGTTGACCCATATATTGCAATAAAATAAAAATAATATTATTATTTATATTGATATAAAATAATATATATATATCAGTACTAATTTAAAATAATAAATTAGTCTTAAAGTATATAATATAATAAATTTTATATTCAAGTTAAATCAATTTTATTAAGTATAAAATAACATAAGATAAACTTGTGGTATGTTTTCCATACATAAATTTGAAACAATTCATATTAAAAAAAAAAGGTAAAAAAATGGGTGTAAACTTCTAACTGTTCCCACGTTTTGGCTAGAGCGCCCAAATCCGATATATGTTTGACACGAGTTTGTCGTAATGTTGAAACTATGACAAATTCACATTAGGGTACAAACGAGCGAAGCAATGTGAAGTCATAGATAAAAGAAAACGTTAGGCCAGAGAAAGGAAATGAAATAACATTATCTATGTGAAATCAATTACTGCTGCAAAATGAACCCTATAATGGTGGTACCATATATATATTCAGTGATTATGAAAATGACTTAGTTAATTAATATTTTATCAAACATTGGAAAAAATTCTAAAACTTTTTAATCTAATAATTCGTATAAAAAGTACAATTTTATCAAATATATTAAATTACATTTAATCTTATGTGATTATATTAATTGTAGCCTAATAAATAAGATAATTTGATACCATCATTATATAAAACACATACAAAAAATAACATAATACGTATAAATGTGCTTTAGTTACTTAGCAAATAAAATATTATTTGTCTATAGAATAAGAAACAAATAATATAATAGTAATGCAATGAGAAAAAGAAAACATGCTAATTTTCTTAGAAAAGTATGAATACCAATATTTACAAACAAAAAGTCTTTTAAAATTACTACTTTTTGTTGCTAGCGTTTAAATATATGGACTCTGTAAGAAATTGGTTCTCATAAATAATGATCATATATTATTTATTTTCAATTTTAAATAATTAAAAAATCTAAAAATTTGTATACATGATGTATATTTTAATCATGACTCCATAATAATAAACTTTACAAATGACTAAAAGTATCGTCATTTAATGGAATTCTAATTCTTCTGTTGTCAAATATTTTAACAAATGATATGCTTCTCAATATTTTCTCATTGTTTTGTTTTATCATTGCAAAAAATAGATTATATTGTTCGTCTATATTCTAGATAAATAACAGTGAAAATGAAATGTAGGAGTATCAAAACAGTTTTGAATGTTGGAATTAAGTTGTCACTTTTTATAGACATATTTATAATCTCATTGGTGTATTGTGCTTGAACATATGTGAAATTACTTTAGAGGTACTTTCAGGTAATGTATGATGATTTCAAAAAATAATTTAGCACCTCGGGAGAAGTACATGTAACCAAGATTTTGGAAATTCAACTTTTATTTGGAGATAAAATTCATTCCCACCTCGTGGGGCGATGCATCAATGGGGTAGACACCAATATATCTAGAGATAGAGGAATGTAGTAGTTTATACAGTGATAAAAAATATCAGCAATTTTAGTGACAACATTAGTTATTTCATAGAGATATTTATCCTTTGTTAGTAGAAGTACCTTGTTATAAAGATCATACGATCATGAAGTTTGACTATATGTTGGGTCAAAATGTTTCTTAAGTGTTTGAATAAAATTGGCGTTTTGCCAAATTAATTATGAGGAATTTGCAATAGTATTGATGTATTACACTCCAACGACTATGAATGTTCTTATGAGAACGTTAAAACTAAAATGAAAGAAAATCTTTGTGTTTTTTATTAGGAATTTATTTTTTTATATATATTTTCGTTGGGGTTTGTAAAACGTTATTTCACTATTTTTATATGAGGACATCATTATGTTAATTCTAAATAAAAAAAAAAATCACATATGAGTTCATTTTTTTCTATATTTTACTTCATTTATGCAATGATATGTTTAATAAATAAATTAAATTATTTTACAAATTTACTCCGCGAAAATCATTCGACACCACGTGCATCGCACGTGCACTTTAATAGTCAATTAAAAAAAGATAACGGTGTGTTTTAGGTATAACTGAAAAAACTTTTAGCTTCTTAGGTGTTATTAAAAATAAAAATATAATGAGTACAAAAGTGTTATATAAATTAAATGTGTTAGTATGTGGTGCAATTTCCCCAATTATATACAAACCTAAACATGATTTGCTGAAATAAAATGCTAAGAAGGCCAATTGATGTTGGGCTGGGCCCAGTAAGAGACAAATCAATTGCCAGCCGCATTGGTTGGAAATGGAGGGATTTATTTATCTTTTTTTCCGCACGTATAAGACTTTTCAAAAAAGGTTGTCACACGGAGGAGAGAAAAACTGCCCGCTATTAGCAATGGGGAGGAAATTGGGGGATATTGGAACTTTGGCTATGAAACCAAGCGTTAGGTTGTATTTTTTTTTTTAATTATTTTCTCTTTTAACCCAAAAACTAGCTAATAGTTTATAATTTAACCCATAGTTTATAGCATTTGATGTGCTATTGCACACTGGACCGGCCCTCCTTGATCTCCACCCACTTGAGCCCTCCAAAGACCTGCAACGACGCTGGAAGTATTCCCAGCGGTAAACCTCCGACGCTCAAGTTAGTAGGGTATCGAGGAAGACTCAGTTTGTATATTAGGGTTTTGTAATGTGAAAAACTCATATCCCTTACCATCATACCAGATTACCTATTTATATGTAACTCCCTAGCTTCATATGCACGCCTTACTCCTTGTCTGTCCGATCACCTATCCCTTTTATGATCACGACACTACACGTGTCAGATGCATCTGTTCTGCCCGTCCCAATGTTATAAGGCCGAGCCCATACGTTCGCTGAAACATAGCATCTGCTCGGCCCAATGTACATAAACCGAGCCGATATTTGTCGGTCTACCTAAATGCTCTCTTATGCTATATCATCTAGTCCCTCCATTATCAAACGAGCTATGTTGTCATTACTTTAGATAGACTTGTTTGATAATTACTCTAAAAATAGAGGTCGAATAATCCCCTACTCGACACATATATAGTCTCAGCAGGTGGGTCGAATAAATAGCCGAGCTTATACGCCATTTTAGACCGAGCAGATTAAGCCATAGCTACTCAGACCATCTATGTTGCTACACCATCCGAGCAGATGCCCCGGCTGTGTATCCGAGCAGATTAATAATTTGATATCCGAGCAGATTAAAATGCTTACCCGAGCAACTTATCCAATTCCGGAGCCAAACAGATTAATAAGTCCATATCCGAACAAATGAAATGAGTCCATATCCGAGCAGATTAATTAGTTCACGAGCCGAGCGGATTCCATTAAGTCTCACCCGAGCAGATTACTTAACTTACGAACCGAGCAGATTTAATAAAATCTTGCCCGTGCAGATAATTAATCTCACGAAACGAGCCATCCGAAAAAACGCCTGGGAAGTCAGGTCGGTCAATTCACTATCCTCATTGCAATCCCATCGTCATCCGTGTCAAACCACAACCCTTAAATCCATAATTCCCCAACAGCTAGCTCTTTATTATTGTTGGGCCACGTGCCTACACTCTTTTAGCCCTCATAATTACTAAAATTTTGAAATGATGTTCCACTAGCTACAAGTAGGTATGGTCTTCTTCCACAATATTTGTCTGATATTGTTTATCTCACCTCTGTAAACATTTCTTTAGCAGAAAAAAGAACGCCAACTATCACTCCCCATTGAGAATTTTGCTCAGAGTTGCAAATCGATAAAACGCGTCCGTTCTATCATTTCGCGACCACCGTCCCTTAGAGTACCATGGGTATGTTCTTGCATTATTTCTGTCTTCTCCTTCCTGCTATGCGACCACCGTCCCTTAAAGCAGATGAATATTATGTCAGCAGGCCATCAGATTAGATAATAGCTACCCAGAAATCTGCTCGGGTAGTTTGTCTTCTCCTTTGATCTTTAACACACCAGCATTGCCATAAGGACCAAGCAGGTTCTTTAGGCCTCTTGACCGAGCAACTCGCAGACTACACTTTACCGGGCAGATTTAAGTAGTCCTCGACCTGAGCCGAAGACTCAACACGCTAACCGAGCCAGCTATATCACCCCATAATCCGAGCAGGTGAGAAATGACGAACCGAGCAGCTTTTCTGCCATCTTTGACTGAGCAAATTAAACAATTGGTACCTGGGCCAACTATATTACTACAACATCCGAGCAAACGATTCGAACGCGTAGCCGAGCATGTGAGAAATAATGAAACGAGCAGTCCGTCATTGACCGAGCAAATTAATAACTCCCACCCGAGCAGATTTTCTAAGCACATAGCCGAGCACCTTGCCAACCCAAAAAATGGAAACGATACCTCGAAAATTGTGCCTATTACCTCATTATTATTATTGTATTTTATCTTCTTTGTTGTAATGTCATAGTCCACTAAATCGTGTGAATCCAACAGCTCCTTTTGTACTTGGGCCATGTGCCTAATATTTCCTCTAGCCCTTAAATCCCACTTGAATACAAATTTTAAAATGTCTTTCTTCAAAAGAGCTATTCTCACCTTAAATAGACTTGTTTGATAATTACCCAATAATAGGGCGCCCCTCGAAATGCCTAACTGAGATATCCGCATGGCCGCAACGACCGAGCAGGTGTTTCAACCTCTTGATCGGCAACGCGTGGGCTATGAGTAACTGAGCAAATGCAGAAATACCCCACCCGAGCAGATGATTCAGCTCGTTATCCGAGCAAACGAGCCAAACGCGACCGAGCAGCTTTTTGCGACGTTCAACCGAACAAGTTGAACCATCGCTACCCGAGTCAGCTATGTTGTTTTAGCAACTGAGCAGATGATCCATCCGCGACCGAGCAGATGAGGCCATCCGTGACCGAGCAGATGATCCATCCTCGACCGAGCAGATGAGGCCATCCGCGACCGAGCAAAGACCCAAACATCCACCTGCTCGGTCTTTTCAAAGAAAAGACCCGCTTATCCAAGGAAAGACCCGTACATCCACCTGCTCGGTCTTGTCTAAGGAAAAACTCGCTTATCCAAGAAAAGACCCGAACATCCATCTGCTCGGTCTTGTCCAAGAAAAGACCCGAACATCTACCTGCTCGGACATTAAGCCAGCATACCCTTGGAACAGCGCCTAGCTCATAAGATGGGAACCTGAAGCCTTCAAACCATTTGAACAGCACTCGAGCTCACCAGAGCCCGACCTTAAGCCGTCACACCCTTTGAACAGCACCCGAACTCACAAGAGCTCGGCCTTAAGCCGCCACACCCTTTGAACAACACCCGAACTCACAAGAGCTCGGCCTTAAGCCGTCACACCCTTTGAACAGCACCCGAACTCACAAGAGCTCGGCCTTAAGCCGTCACACCCTTTGAACAGCACCCGAATTCACAAGAGCTCGGCCTTAAGCCGTCACACCCTTTGAACAGCACCCGAACTCACAAGAGTTCGGCCTTAAGCCGTCACACTCTTTGAACAGCACCCGAACTCACAAGAGCTCGGCCTTAAGCCGTCACACCCTTTGAACAGCACCCGAAAACACAAGAGTTCGGCCTTAAGCCGTCACACCCTTTGAACAGCAACCGAACTCACAAGAGTTCGGCCTTAAGCCGTCACACTATTTGAACAACACCCGAACTCACAAGAGCTCGGCCTTAAGCCGTCACACCCTTTGAACAGCACCCGAACTCACAAGAGCTTGGCCTTAAGCCGTCACACCCTTTGAACAGCACCCGAACTCACAAGAGCTTGGCATTAAGCCGTCACACCCTTTGAACAGCACCCGAACTCACAAGAGTTCGGCCTTAAGCCGTCACACTTTCTGTTCTTTATTACGGGCCATTCACACTTAGTTCATTCATTATACCAAGACATAAATGTTTCAAAAACAACTCCAAATTATCCTTAATGCAACAACCAAATTCAATAACTAAAGCATAAATGTTTCAAAAACAATTCAGAGTTACAAACAAACCGGTAATAATACTTCTTGAGAGTAGCAACATTTCAGAGCTTGAGAAAGACCTTACCCTCCAGATCCTTTAGCTCATAAACCCCTCCAGCCAATGCTTTATGAAAGACTTCTCTCCAAATGGTTCAACACATCCGCTCCATTACCTCATCCAGTGGGATCATCTCTGTTCTCTCTCTCTGCCTCTCATCTTATTACCCACCTCCAACACCATTTGATAACAGGTTCTAGCCAACCGTTGGTCCCCCATGACCTCACTATTAGCTCTCCCACCGGAAATTTCATCTTCATGCAATATGTTGATACTGCCGCCTGAAACGAATTCAAGCTAGGCCGCCCCAAGATACCATTATAAGCCGACTCCGTCTTAACCACCACGAACCGCACCATCTTCACCTTCCGGAGAGGAGGAGCTCCCAGCGCCATCATCAATTGTACCTCTCCAAGTGGCACTACCTCCGCCCCACTGAAGCCAAACAATGATGTCTTGATTGGGGTAATCTCCACACCTAAATCCATCCGCCGAAAACACTTGTAGAACATTATGTCAGCAGAACTGCCCGTATCCACCAGAATTCTCTCAACATCATTGCCCGCAACTTCCGCTGTCACAACTAGAGAATCGTTATGGGGAACCAATACTCTTTGAAAATCTCCCGCACCAAACTTCAACTCTGGCATAGCATGAGCAATATGGACCTCCCCTACACTCTCCCAATCTACTCTTAAGTTAGCTCGCCTAGTCCCATTGGAATCCCCATCTGGCGGTTCCCCAACTATCATATGGACCACTCCCCTCTTGGGAGGTCTCTCCCCTTGCTCCTCTTGCCTCCCTTTCTTTTCTCCTCCCTCAGCATCATCTCTCTCCTCCCTGTCTTGTGCTACGAACTCCTTCAAATGTCCGACCCTTATTAGTCTCTCAATCTCATCCTTAAGCTCCTTGCAGTTGTTCGTCCAGTGCCCATAATCACGATGATACCTACAATAAGGATCACCTTCCACAGGCACATTTCCTGACTTCTTAAGTAAGGGTTGAGGTTTGCCGAACATCTTAGTTTCTCCACGCCTCTCCAACATCTCAAACACCTGCCCCCTTGGTGATGTCAACGGAGTATAGTGCTCATACCTGAACCCCATACGCCCCCTATCCTCGCTCTTATAGTCCTTCCCTTCTGACTTTCTATCATCCGACCCGTGTGTTTTGTCTTGCTTCTTTCCTCGAACTCGATCGTGTGCCTGGAAATCTGCTTCTGTTTCCTCCATATTCATATACTTAGTGCATCTTTCCAACAACTCGTCATAGGACCGGGCAGGCTTCTTAGCTAGAGAATTCCTGCAGTGGCCTGCTTTCAACCCCCGTGTCAGCCCACCAGCCTTAATTTCTTCAGTCGCCGTAGGGACCTCCACACATGCGCGAGTAAACCTGGCCACATATTCCCTAAGGAACTCATCCTCACATTGTTGCATGTTCATTAGGGACATATACGTCTTCTCATGTTTCCTCGCGCTAGAGAATTGGTTGACAAAGAGCGAACTGAATGCGTCAAAGCTATAAATAGATCCCGCAGGTAACTGGTGGAACCAGTCCTGAGCCGGACCCTTCAAGGTTGTCAAAAAGGCTCGGCAGCAAATGACATCACTATATCGATGAACATTTTCAAAACTCCGCAAATGCCTTGCCGGATCTGAAGACCCATCATAATGTATATTGGGCTCCCTAAAATTTTGGGGTAAATCAGCACCCAAGACATTATCGGTAAAAGGGTGACCCTGCATCCTAAGATGTCGTCTGCCCTCCACCCTAGCTTGTAGCTCTTTGATCTGGTTCGCCATCTGCTCCATCATCACATCCCTAGACGGTCTCGGAACCACTGGCGACATCATTGACCTCTCCTCCTGGTCATCTCTACGGCGACTACCTCCTCTTACAGGCCTAGACACCACGGGAACATGTTGTTCCACCTCAACTGCTGGTCGTTCCCCGATCACGATTGGCCGTTCCACCACCAAAGCGGGCCGTTCTACTATCGTAGCTGACCTTCCTACTATTGTGACAGGCCTCTCCACTATCGCCGCATCTCGTGCGGCCAATGCCCGACCTACCGCCTCCGCGACAATGCGATCCAAATCTCCCCTAGTCACATGCACCATCGGCTCTCCTCCCTCAGGTACCACCTCCGGCACCGATGTTCGCACCACCACCTCCTGAACCGTTCCTTGACTCGCCAATCTATGCTCCTGACCCGACGGAGGAACTGGGGGTACCCCTTGTATCGAGCTCTCTCCGCCGGCCCATCCGGTTGGCGGCCCTCCACCATGGGGTGTCTTTGCTACCCACGCCTCCTCAAAACTCTCATTTAAGTTCCTCCTCGACTGCTCATCCGCGATTGTTTTCGTCATCCTAGTATCCTCAATCGGTAGAAGAAAATAGTTTTTCCCACAGACGGCGCCAATTGATGTGCTATTGCACACTGGACCGGCCCTCCTTGATCTCCACCCACTTGAGCCCTCCAAAGACCTGCAACGACGCTGGGAGTATTCCCAGCGGTAAACCTCCGACGCTCAAGTTAGTAGGGTATCGAGGAAGACTCAGTTTGTATATTAGGGTTTTGTAATGTGAAAAACTCATATCCCTTACCATCATACCAGATTACCTATTTATATGTAACTCCCTAGCTTCATATGCACGCCTTACTCCTTGTCTGTCCGATCACCTATCCCTTTTATGATCACGACACTACACGTGTCAGATGCATCTGTTCTGCCCGTCCCAATGTTATAAGGCCGAGCCCATACGTTCGCTGAAACATAGCATCTGCTCGGCCCAATGTACATAAACCGAGCCGATATTTGTCGGTCTACCTAAATGCTCTCTTATGCTATATCAGCATTTATAATACTTTGGATTCACTTAAAAAAAATTTACATGCCACGTATGTAATACATACAATCTATAAAAAAATATTCTGCAATGTAACTACAAGTGTTCTGAGTCCTGCTGATGTGAGACTAAGGATTAGAGACTCATTTTATCCTTAAGTCTATTTCAGACCTAAGTAGAAACTCGATCTCTTTGCATTACAGTGAATTGTATTAAATTTATATAGTTCTATCCACGTCATTCAAAACATGGATCTATTCACATGTCACGTGAGAAAAATCAGACACGAAGCGTTATAGATGCTCAAGTTAACTCTTAGTTTATAGTGGATAGTTTGATATATAACTAAAAACTAACTGAAACAATAAAAATATTTGGTAAAATTAGTTGATAAGTCAGTTGAATAAAATTTTCAACCAAGTTTCTTGAATAACTGAATAAAAAAGTTGATGAGATAAACTCGAGATTTAGTAAAAAGTTGATTCTATAAAATCGAACTTATGAAGCTTATAAGCCGACTAAATAAACTATTCACTAGCTTATTCTGCTTACTATGACACTCTTAGTCGCCAAACTTTTGGTGAATTTATCAATTTTTCTTTTACTAGTTAGTTCATCTTAAGTTATTTATTTAGATGATAGTTAAATCATTTTCATACTTTGGAGCCACTACTTCGGAGCCACTACTTTGGAGGTCGGTAGCAGAAAGTACTTCCAGAAAAAAAAAGAAGTTATCTCCTCCCCGTTGGCTTTCACCAAGGAGGGGAGGGAAGTGACGGTGCGAAGGTTTTCCTCAAGACGAGGTCGCTTGTTGCACCCCTCGTCTTTAGAAAGAGGTGTTTTCCAAGAACGACGTAGAGTTATTGTCTTCTCGGAGGAGATGGTTGTTGCTCGACCACAGGATTGGTCAAACGAGATAAGAAGGAGGCAACGTCTTGCTCCTCGGTCGAAGGGGGAATAGGTCCTTGTCCCTCGGTCGAGCAGACGTTGTCCCATGGGCATTGGTCGGAGAAGGTTGGAGCTCGTGCTTCTTAGACGGGTGAGAAGGGGTACGGTGAGGTGTTTCTTGTTCAGATGGTTGAGGAGTTGTTTGCTTGGTCAACTTCTACTTGCGGAGAGGACAATCCTCTTGGTGTGAGAGAGTGCGGGCTTAGCTGTGAAGTATGCAAAAAGCAAAGTGAAAGTGAGCATAATTATAATAATCATTGATGGAGTAAGGAGGTTGAAACTACCTGTCCCAGTCCCATCGACGACGCGAAGGTCTTGGAGAGTTTGCTCGAGAGGAGGAGGATACGGTTTATGAGTAAGTACCTGAGTTTTTGTAGAATG
>CACSLK010027833.1:6028372-6040933 GCA_902706635.1 Striga hermonthica
ATATTAACTTATATATATATATATTATATAATATATATATAATGGTTATATATATATATTATATATAATTTAAATATATATATAACGGTTATATATATATATTAAATTATATATATTATATATAATATTAAATTATATATTATATATAATATATATAACGGTTATTATATAAATTTTATATATATAATATAATATAAAATATATATTATATATTAACCATTATATATATGTTATATATATATATTATTTTTTCTTTATATATAATTTAGAATATATATATTATTTTCCAATAATGGCATAATAGTAAATTCAGGATAAAGTAATGGCATAATGGTAAATTCAGTTATAAAATAAGGTTATAATGGCATAATGGTAAATTCAGCGATAAAGTAAGGATATAATGGTAAATTTGACGAAAAAGTAACATCGTCAGTAGTAAAGTAACGGTGTTAACATCAAAGGGCGAGTATGCACGCAGATATACAATAGAAGGGGGTTTGATGCAATTTTTAAGTTACGAGGGGAAAACGTGCAGATTTAGTATATTACAGGGGGGTTTGGTGCAATTTACCCAAACTAGAATTAATTCCTAATTCTAAAGTTGAAACAAATACAAAATGTGAAATTTGTATTGAAGCAAAAATGGCTAAGTTGCCTTTTCACTCGGTGGAAAGAAGCACTGAACCATTAGGCTTGATCCATAATGATATATGTGATATGAAAAGTGTGCAAAAAAGAACGGGTAAAAAGTATATTATTACTTTTATCGATGATTGTACAAGCTTTTGCTACTTATATTTGTCCTATTCCCCGCAATCGAACGGTGTTGCTGAACGCAAAAATCGAACTTTAAAAGAAATGATGAATGCCATGTTGATTAATTCAGCATTACAACAGAACATGTGGAGGGAAGCTGTTTTAACAGCAAATCACATCCTGAACAAAATACCACCTAAAGGGAAGATGAGACTCCTTACGAAATGTGGAAAAATCGTAAGCCGTCTTATAAATACCTAAAAGTGTGGGGGTGTTTGGCTAAGGTTTCAGTACCTGAACCTAAACAAGTAAGAATTGGACCAAAGACGGTCGATTGTATATTTATTGGATATGCGTACAATAGTACAACATATAGATTTCTGGTTCATAAACCAGAAAATCCAGAGTATCTGTGGGTACCACGATTGAGTTAAGGAATGCTATATTCTTTGAGAATATTTTTCCTCTGAAGGAAATGGCAGAATCTAGTTCTAATAAACGAACATATGAAACTACTAGTGGTTCTGTACCAGAGGGTACTAATGAAGAACAGAGACGTAGTAAAAGGGTAAAAACAGTTAAAACATTTGGACATGATTTTATTACGTATATGTTGGACGATGAACCGAGTTCCCTTAAGGAAGCTCTGTCCAGCCCAGATGGACCACTCTGGGAAGAAGCTGTAAATAGCGAAATCGAGTCTATTATGCAAAATCATACTTGGGAGTTGGTTGATCTCCCTGATGGTTGTAAACCTTTAGGATGCAAGTGGATCCTAAAGAAGAAATATAAAGCTGATGGATCGATTGACAAGTTTAAAGCACGATTGGTGGCCAAAGGCTTTAAACAAAAGGAAGGGTATGATTTCTTTGATATCTATTCACCAGTTACGCGTTTAGCGTCTATAAGAGTACTTCTCTCGATTGCTGCTTTACACAATCTTGAGATTCACCAAATGGATGTCAAAACGGCATTTTTGAATGGTGAATTGGAAGAAGAAACATACATGGAACAACATGAAGGGTTTGTTGCACCTGAACAAGAGAGAAATGTGTGTAGATTAATCAAATCCTTGTACGGACTGAAACAAGCTCCAAAACAATGGCATTTGAAATTTGATGACGTGATGTTGACAAATGAATTTCAAAATCAACGAATGTGATAAATGTGTTTATGTCAAGAGTACATCAAATACATTTCTGATTGTATGTCTATATGTAGACAATATGTTGATCATGGAGAGTAGCCATGAAGTGATCAGGGATACGAAAAGAATTTTGAAGAGAAATTTCGACATGAAATATATGGGCTTGGCTGATGTTATTCTTGAAATAAGGATTATCAGAACCCAAGATGGAATTGTCTTGTCACAATCTTATTATGTAGAGAAAGTGCTCAAGAAATGTGATACATATGACGGTGCACAGTCTAGGTGTAAGACACCCCTTGATCTCAGTATAAATCTGGAAGTCAACAAAGGTCAACCAGTGGCTCAGCATGGAGTATTCACAGATAATAGGGAGTCTGATGTACTTGACGAATTGTACACGACCAGACTTGGCCTATCCGGTGAATAAGTTGAGCAGATTTACAAGCAATCCCAGTCATGAGCACTGGAATGCATTGAAAAGGGTACTTAAGTACTTGAGGTACACCCTTGAATACAAACTAAAATACTCGAGATATCCAGCCGTACTTGAAGGGTATTATGATGCAAGCTGGATATCAGATTCGAGAGATTCTTGCTCCACTAGCGGATATGTTTTCTGTATTGGAAGAGGTGCAGTTTCGTGGAAATCCACAAAACAAACGTGTATAGCTCGGTCAACGATGGAATCAGAGTTAATCGCTTTAGATAAAGCTGGTGAAGAAGCCGAGTGGCTTAGAAATTTTTTATCCGATATACCATGTTGGGATAAGACTTTGCCGCTTGTGATGATTCACTGTGATAGCCAAGCTGCTATTGGTAGGGTGCAAAGCAACTGTATAACGGTAAGTCTAGACATATTCGTCGTAGACATAATACCGTACGTCAATTGATCACAAATGGTATTATTTCCATTGACTATGTGAAGTGTAAGGAAAATTTGGTTGATCCTTTGACGAAAGGATTGAATAGAGATCAACTGGCAGTTTTGCTAGAGGGAATGGGCTTAAAAATCCACAATGTAAAGAATGATCATAGTGGTAATCCTACCATGCTGAGTGGAGATCCCACGAACTTTGTTCAAATGGAAAACTAAGCTATGAAAATTCAGTTGCGCACTTGGAACATATGAATGTCCAAAGCTATTCCCTAGATTACTACAAGTGCAGGATGACCTGTTGATTGTGGTGAGGGTAAGTCATGTGGACTTTTAATGAATCCCTAACCTTGTAAAGGTGGAGTAAGACAGGATACTCTTGATAGGGATGTCACCTATATAAGTGTGAAGTGTGGGCCGCTTCAATTGTAAACACTTATGAATCCATTGTGTTGTCCATGGCCAAAACGAACACAACGTTAGAACGAGATGGAGTTAAGGCTCTATTATGTGAATGTCATTGTCTCGGTGTACACTATGGAGGAATAGTTCAAGACATTAAGTCCACTAGGCCACCAGTGCATCCGATGATATTTACTAAGAAAGGTTCAAAGCCACAATCTACCTTTACTGATGCAATAGAGTTTTGTGAGGAATGAGCACACTAGACTGCATTTATTTACACTCATGTGGGAGATTATTAGAATATGAGTGTAGATCATGTGAAAGGCCCCACTAACATGCATTACAATGAGAAGATTCTTGTTGCTCATGGCCAGATTGCAACATTTTGTCTAATGCTAATCAACACGTGCCTATGATTAAGTTACAGTTATGGGCATATTGACACAACTTGCTCAAAACTCTCCCTATAAATACTCCTCTCGGGCAAGATGAAAAATGCACCAAAGTAAGAAAGAAAGAGAGAAGAAAGAAAGAGAAAGGAAAGAAAAAAAATAGATTTATGTCCAAATATCGGATATAAAAATATCAAAAGAGAAGAAACAAGTGATATTTTTATTTGTTTTATGATATTCCTTTTATTTCTATGTGCTAAATTCTCGATTCCGTTCCCGTTCACCGGAGCTGGTAAATCTGGTGTGCTACAGATTTAGAGACGTTTGCCGTTGTATCTTTGGGGAAGTTACGCCTGAACCGTTAGCAACACACAGGGCTTATTCTTCTTGCGGAAAGAGTTTTACTTGCCTCTGCTAAAATCTTTCATTTTTCAGTTGTAATTTATTTTTTTTAGTGCAATTGTAATTTTTTATTTTTAGATTATTTGTAAGAACTGAAAATTACATATCAGTTCGTAGGATTCCCGTGTAATTTCAAACAAAGTATCCAAAAACAATGTCATCGAATAATATGCTGCAGTTTTCAGTGTAACTTTTTATCTACCCAGGACAAATAGGCGACGAAGCTGGATGGAACCAGAAAATTTAACTTCATATCTTTCAGTTTTAAATCCTTTATTAAGTCACCCTATGGTATAACTTGACGCTTTTGAATGTAATGCATATTTGGATGTTAACATTTTAGGATAGTTGGCAAGCTGTCTCTGGGCGAGTAATACATTAATATGATTTCCATTGACAATGTGTGTTGTGCTTGTGTGCCGTGACCAAATATTGTTTTTTTTTTCTTTTATATCAAAAAACACATAGATACATCTAGAAACAGCTCAAAAGCTGAAAGAACAGCTCAAAAGCTGAATCAAATCCAGAGGATCGCCTAGAGCCTACACTAGAACAGACACACCCACAAACAACAAAGAAAAACAAAACTCCACAACTGGAGAAAGAACTCCCCTACGGGAGAAAGAACTCTCGTACGAGAGAAAAGACTCCCCTACGGGAGAAAACACGCTACCCTACGGGAGAAAGACAACAAAACACCACCAACACGAACAAAAACAAAAATACAACGAACATACACAAAACAAAGACACCAAACAAAAACTAAGGCTAGACTACACCTTTTCCGCAACCGGCAAAAACACCAAGAACAACACAACGATGGCAACCCTTCCGACTACCCCAATGGACCGGACCACGCTCCTAGACACGCCTCCAGAAACTGCCAAACACGCCTGACTGGAACCGCACCCAAGAACCACAACCCCGCGCCCAGATAGTCGGTCCAGCCCCGAAGCCTGACGAGAAACGGCCACCTAATCCCTACACACACCCGCCGTTCCAAAGCCGGTCCACACCACGGTCCGATCTCGGAACAAAGGCCTGTCCACCCCTACCCAACACCAGAGGAAGAGACGCCGCAAGGAATTTCGGACACCGTCCTCTACCCCGGCTGCCAACACCAGACTGCCGGAGCCGCAGCCCCTCCCGAAGCACCAGAACCACCTCCGACGACCCCGAACTCCGATGACCTACTCCCTAAGACGGCAGATCTATAATCGCCGAAGACCGCCTGGGACGCCATCCTCATTCAACGCAGCGAGGAAGAAACTCCAACATAAATCGAGAGGAGGGCCACACGGCCCGGAGTCGGCCACCGTGGGCTTACCTGGTGCCGGTTGGGGAAGGCTAATCGATCGCAAAGGAGAGGAGCAGAGGCGAGAGCTAGGTTTTGTTTCGGGAATTTGGGGGTAAAGTCCGCTCTTGTGACCAAATATTGTTACTTTTCAATATTGTTCAGTTTGGGAGTACTTGAAATGTTGGTTGATAAAATGAACACATCTTGTTGGGTTTGGAGTGAAGGTGAAAGGAATAGAGTAGGAGCCAAATGTTATGGCTCATTAGTAAATCAAAAATAATGATGGGCCTTTATTTCGAGTCCAATATACTATTTGTGACCAAATTGCAGCGATGTTACCAGGCTAGAGATTTGTCACCAGCCAGAAAGATTTTGTTGCTGATTTGGTCAAAATTTTGTTTCAGTAATTTCGAAGTGGATTGACTGAAGCTTTTGAACTTTGAGTGGTTATGACTGAAGTTATATGGTTGGTGACTTGTGTGTTGTTTTAGTGCTGGGAATACCTCTATTGGTCTTTTAGCAGTTTGGCTATGATATTTTGATATCGGGAATTACTGCAGGCATTTAATTCTTCAAATTCACGTGGTTTACAAACGATTAAAGAAAGGACCCTTCACACGACAATGTGCTAGAAAAACTCTGTAATGATCATATGGATTCTTCCCGCCATTTTCTTTCACTATTGCTTGGAACACCGACTATGTGACTGTTTTGAAATTCTGAAATAGATTAAAGATAAATAGGAAAAGAATATTTTATCGGAACTTTTGTACTTGGTTGACAGAAATGTGTATTAGAGCTGTTTTTTTATCTTATCACTCATAAAAATCTTGTTTTTTAGGTGGATTATGCATGCTCCCCAGAGGAAGATCAGCATCATTTTCAAGCATGTGGAACGGTGAATCGCGTGACCATTTTGACTTATAAGTTTGGGGGAGCACAAGGGTTTTGCTTATGTTGAATTTCTTGAGCAAGAGGCCGTTCAAGAGGCCCTGCAACTGAATGAATCTGAGCTGCACGAGCGTCAATTGAAGGTTTGATTGAATAAGTTTATCTTATGACAAAAGGTATTAACCTATAAATATGGCTTAAGTATAGGAGAAGGTGTTGTAGAACAAGGTCTAGGTGGCCCCCGGACAACCCGGGAAATAGAAAATCAGCAAAAAATCGTCTAGGCGGTTCGTAAACAGAAGTTCGATAAAAAAGTGCTAGGCGGCCATCCACCACCCAATTAGCACATAGTGAGTAAAATCGAGAAGAAAACCAGTTCCATTTAAAATTGTAACTTGTTCCTCAACCGGAGGTTTGTATGTGCCATAAAAGTTACCTCTTTAATTGGGTTCAATTTTGTGAATATATATTACAAGTACCACCTTGAGGTTCGAATGCATGTATATACAATTCGTAAACAGATGTTGCAATGACCTAGTCGATGTTTATATGTGTTACAAACGAGCTACACCCTACTGCTTAATTACCCTGGAAAAAAAGAAGGAAAAAAGAGAGGTGTCTTAAAGTTACAACTCCTACTTTCCATATGATAATACAAGTACCGCCATAAAGTTTGTTTGTGTTAATACATCTTACCCTCCAATGGGCAATAAATTGCATTTTGTGTAATATAAACAAATATCAAAGGGTGGTGGTGATTTTGGCAGAGGCCTAAGTCCCTTTTGTGATTAGAGGGTGTCTTTCCTGAATATCGATATTCTTCAAAGTGTTGGCTTTATTGTCTCGGTTTGGTCTCATTATTGCACGTGAATTATTATCTTATTGTTGTACACGCAGATCATGGCCAAAAGGACGAATGTTCCTGGAATGAAGCAGCACCGTGGAAGAAGATTCAATCCTTACCTTGCATACGGTTTCAGGAGACCCTATGCACCCTCCTTATTTTTACTCCTCCTACGGGTACAGTCGAGTTTCTGAAATTCCCTTTAACCACTTTAAAGATCTGTTAAAATTATGAATAAAAAGATACAATATCCCTGAGGTTCTTTTAAAGTTACAAGTTGACCCCAACCCCCTCCCCCCTTTTGCACAGGTTTTTATTTTACAATCTACATTTTGATGAAATTTAAAATTTTAACAAATGCAAACCACTTGGAGCTGGTTAGTGGAATTTTAATTTTCTTGTTTGCTTATGTGTTAATAAGGTTGAACTTTGGGGGTAGTTTTGCAATTATTGTGTCCATACATGTATGAAAATGAATAACACAACCTATGTTTCTAACATGTAACGCTGCAAAGTTCCAAACTTCAGGCGTCCTACGCGCTACATGCCTTATTATTGAGATGCCGATTTATTGTTGGTCATCCATATATGCCGCATGCTGAGGTCAAGATCAGGATTAACTATCGATGGTCACTTGATCAGACTTTGTGGGCTTAATAAATTTGTGCTTGATTGGTAACAATATTACATATGATATATAGGATTTTCCATTTATGCCCTTTGATATGTAAAAACAGATTATAAGTTGTCTTTTGTAATTAGCACTTTTAGTTGTAATAGGTTTAGTATAAATAGGGTGCAGGCTCCTCTTTGTAACCCTAATTCATTCACTTTTCTCTTTCAACTCACGCAGCTATGATAATCTTTCCCTTTAGCTTTTCTCTCTGATTGTTCATCAATTTGTGTTCATAAATCTGTATTCATGTTAATATGGTATCATTCGCCAGAGATTCCTGACGCTTCCGCACTCTAAATCTGTTGTTTCTGTTCTCGTCTTGATCGATTTCCCTAATTTTCTCGCAATCGCGATCTGTTTTTTGTTCTTGTGATAGATTCTATATTCGTCACTCTCTGAAATGGCGCTCAATCCGTCTGATGATGCATCCTCGCCGTATTACCTACATCCGAGCGACAATCCCGGCGCTCTAATCGTTGCCGAGACCTTCAACGCCGACAACTACGTCTCTTGGATTCGCGTTGTGGTCATGGCACTGTCTGTCAAGAACAAGCTAGGGTTCATCGATGGATCCATCACGATTCCATCCTCTACTGGTAATCCTGTTCTTTATCTTGCTTGGAATCGAGCGAACAACCTTGTTCTCTCTTGGTTACTGAACTCTATCTCAAAGGATATCAGACAGTCTCTCCTGTTTTTTACTTCTGCTCGTGATGTATGGGATGAAATTCGTACTAGATATGCTATGAGCACTGGTCCTAGGGTTTTTCAATTAGAGAAATCGCTTAGTACTATTGATCAGGGGTCTATGATTATTACTCAGTATTACAACAATTTTAATTCTCTGTGGGATGAGTATGTTACGTATAGGCCATTATTTAAATGTACTTGTGGTGCCTTTGCTAATTGTACTTGTGACTTGTTTGAGGCAATGGCTGTTGCACAGCAACAAGACTCTGTCCTAAAATTTTTAGTTGGATTACATGATTCCTATTCCTCACTAAGGAGCCACTTCTTACTGTCTAAACCAATTCCATCACTCTCCACTGTATACTCTCTTCTCCTTCAAGAAGAAAGCCAAAGAGCCTTATCCAACACTAAGCCCCCTGATTCCCTTGCAATGTTGGTCAAAACCTTCCCACCACCTCATCCTACAAATCCAAACTCTCAGAAACCTACAAACACTTACCAAAAATCCCAATACTCCAAGACCAACAATCAGAAACCATCATTCACTTATCCAAAAGACAAACCATGCCCTAAATGCTCCCACTGTGGTTATAACCATCCCTCTGAAAGATGCTATCAAATCATTGGCTACCCTCCCAACTGGGAAGGACCAATAGGTCCCAGAATTCACCCTAACCACACTGTCAATGCTGCCATTGCTGATAACACAGTCACAAACTCTACTACTACTTCAGATTCCCTTACTAACAGTTTTTTTCATGAGTTCCTAGAGTTTAAAAAGTCTCAGGAAAGTAAACTTGTAACTGGAACCAACTCAGCTGCACCTATGATTGCCACTGCTTATGCTGAGCCTACAGGTAAGTTTACTATTCCTTACTGCAATACTGTTAGCAAATTGTCTAAAACTACATGGATTTTAGACACTGGGGCCACATATCATATGTTGTGTGACATGTCATTTTACAATGCTAATCCTGTCACTATTCACACACCAATAAACTTGCCCAATGGAAATCAAACTATTGCTACTCATTCTGGTCTTGTCAAATTATCTGATCACATTATCTTACAAGATGCATTATATGTACCAAGTTTCAATTTCAATCTGATATCTGTATCCAAACTTGCTGCCACAAACAATTGCTGTGTCCAATTTGTATCATCTCATTGCATATTACAGGACCTATCAACTCTTCAAGTGATTGGTTCTGCTGAACTCAGAGATGGCCTCTATCATCTCTATGTACATACTGCATCAAGTTGTAATAATTCTCAGACTGATGTTTCAAATTTAGTTGAAAACAATGTAATTTTTCCCTTACATGTAAATGCTGCAACTACTACTTCTGAGAACTCTACTCTATGGCATTACAGACTTGGCCATCTTTCTTTCAATAAATTGAATATTTTACCAATGTGTGCATCCAAGTGCATTAATCATATTTCCATACCTTGTGATGTTTGTCAATTTTCAAGACAAAAGAAACTTCCTTTCTCCAATAGCATTTCCACTACTTCTTTTCCATTTGAACTAATACATTGTGATGTATGGGGTCCTTTTTCAACTATATCTCACTCAGGCCACAAATTTTTTCTTACTATAGTGGATGACTTCTCTAGAGTAACCTGGATATATCCTCTTACTCACAAATCTGATACAAAAACTCATTTAACTCATTTTTATAACATGGTCTCCACTCAGTTTAATACAAAAATCAAATCTCTTAGATCTGACAATGGCACTGAGTTCTTATTGCATGATTTCTATTCTCAAAATGGCATTATACATCAAACTAGTTGTGTAGAAACACCACAACAAAATGGCAGAGTAGAAAGGAAGCATCAACATTTATTACAGGTTGCTAGAGCTTTATTGTTTCATGCACATCTTCCCTTATATTTTTGGATTGATTGCATTTTGGCTGCAGCACACATCATTAACAGAGCTCCCTCCTCTGTCTTGAACAATAAATCTCCTTTTGAAAAACTTTTTAACAAAGAACCTTCTTATGATCATTTGAAAGTCATTGGTTGTCTATGCTATGCATCAACTTTATCTGCTCACAGATCTAAATTTCAACCTAGAGCTTCTAGATGCATACTTCTTGGTTATCCACTTGGTTGTAAAGGCTACAAACTTTACAACTTGGATACCAAGAAAACATTGATCTCCAGAAATGTAAAATTTTTTGAAGATGTCTTTCCTTTCAAAACATATGACTTGTCTGATCCTCATCTATTTCCACCTCCCTCACCCACTGTATATGACTCCTCATTCCAGACTATCTCTAATACTCATAATACAACCCATTCTCCCACTCACATCCATACTGCACCATCTTCTCCACACTCCAATCAGAACATATCACCTTTTGTTTCAATTCCTATACCTGTTGCTACAACCAATAATACACCTACAAACTCTCAGCCTTCCTCTCCTTCTATTTCAAACCCCATCAGAAAATCTACAAGACAAAGAAGACCTTCTGCCTACTTAAACATATATGATCACTCAATCCTTTCAACCACATCTTCAAATTTAACAATTTCTGGAACAACACCCTATCCTATTTCAAACTATTTGTCCACATCTCAACTTTCTGCATCTCATCATTGTTTTACTGCATCCATACATCAACATATAGAACCTAAGACATATGCACAAGCTGTAAAGAACCCTCTATGGCAAGAGGCTATGCATAAAGAACTGACTGCCCCTGAACAAACCCACACTTGGGAATCAACTAATCTTCCCCAAGGAAAACACTGTATTGGGTATAAATGGGTGTTCAAGGTCAAATACAAATCTGATGGCACAGTGGAGAGGTACAAAGTCAGGCTTGTAGTCAAAGGCTATACCCAAGAAGAAGGTATTGACTATTTTGATACCTTCTCCCCTGTGGCCAAAATAACTACAGTCAGATTCTTAATCTCATTAGCATCCATTAAAAGGTGGCACATCCATCAATTAGATGTTAATAATGCATTTTTGCATGGAGATTTGCATGAAGAGGTATATATGACTCCACCCCCTGGTTATTGCTCTGATTCTGACACAAGAGTGTGTAAATTAACCAAAAGTCTCTATGGCCTTAAACAAGCCTCAAGACAATGGTTTCAAAAGTTAACTTCATGTCTTCTCACATATGGTTTTAAACAGTCCATGGCAGATTGTTCATTGTTTACCCTCTCTACTGATTCATCCTTTATTGCTCTTCTTGTGTATGTTGATGATGTTATAATCTGTGGTGATAATATGACTGCTATCACTGATATCAAAAATCATTTACACTCTTGCTTCACAATAAAGGACCTTGGTCAGTTAAAATACATTTTGGGTCTGGAATTTGCTCACTCTGAAAAAGGTATTAACATGTGTCAACGAAAATATGCTCTTGATATATTAACTGACACAGGATTTCTAGGATGCAAACCTGCTTGCACTCCTATGGATCCAACTACAAAATTACAATCCTGTTCTGACTCTGATACATTAACTGATCCAACTGAGTATAGGAAATTGATTGGTAGACTCTTATATTTGACTATCTGAAGACCTGATATTGCTTTTAGTGTTCAATGCTTAAGTCAGTTTTTGAGTAAGCCTACTACCACTCATCTTTCTGCTGCTCACAGAGTACTCAGGTATATAAAGGGTACTGCAGGTCAAGGTATTATCTTTCCTAGAAACTCTTCTTTAAATCTTGTTGCATATTCTGATAGTGACTGGGCTGGTTGTTTAGATACAAGAAGAAGCATTACTGGTTTTACTATTTTTCTTGGGAACTCTCTTATATCATGGAAATAAAAAAAAACAGCCTACTGTTAGCAGATCTTCTGCTGAGGCAGAATATAGGGCATTGGCCTCTACTTCTTGTGAATTACAATGGTTACTATATTTATTTGATGACTTTCATTTACCACACTCATCTCCTGCTGTTGTCTACACAGATTAAAATCTGCTATGGCAATGGCAGCCAACCCAGTATTCCATGAGAGATCCAAACACATAGAACTTGATTGCCACCTTGTCCGAGAAAAGATTGCAGCTGGGATCATTTCACTCAAGTACATTAACACCAAAGACCAGCTAGCAGATGCCCTCACAAAACCACTTCAAGGCCCTCTCTTCTTATCCCTCATTTCCAAGTTCAATGTGCATAACATCCACATTGGACTTGCCG
>CACSLK010027833.1:6043788-6055826 GCA_902706635.1 Striga hermonthica
CTGTCAATCCTACCGATGATCCTTCTACGCCCTTCTACCTGCACGCCAGCGACAATCCGGGAGCCCTAATTGTTGCCGAACTTCTCAACGGCGACAATTACGTCAGTTGGTCTCGCGCTGTTCAAATGGCGCTCAGCGTAAAAAATAAAGGTGGTTTTGTAGACGGTACATTGCTTTCTCCATCTCCTACTGTAAACCCTAATCTGTATGTGTCTTGGGTTAGGGCAAATAATTTGGTACTGTCTTGGCTACTCAATTCTATATCCAAAGATATTAGGCAGTCCCTATTGTTTTTCAATTCTGCAAAAGATGTATGGGATGAACTAAAAAATCGATATGCAGTCAGTAGTGGACCTCGTGTCTTTCAGCTAGAAAAATCCTTAAGTACCATTAATCAGGGATCCACTACTGTTACCCAATATTATAATTCTTTCAAAGGTCTGTGGGATGAGTATGTCACATTTCGACCCATCATTAAGTGTCATTGTGGTGCTTTTACTTCCTGTAATTGTAACATCTTTGAATTGATGGCTGAGTCTCAGCAACATGATTGTGTAATGAAATTCCTGATTGGCCTCAATGATTCATATGCTTCCCTCCGAAGCCACTTTCTGTTGACCTCTCCCTTACCCTCACTCACAAAAATATACTCTCTCCTGCTTCAAGAAGAATCCCAGAGATCTTTAACAAACACTCTACCTACTGATCCTATGGCTATGCTTGCAAAAACTACTCACCAACAATTCCAAAAACCATAATACCAGAAAGACAAAAAGCCCAGACCCAAATGCTCTCATTGTGGTTATCCACACCCCTCTGACAAATGCTACCAAGTCTATGGCTATCCTTCTAACTGGGTTGGCCCCAAGGGTCCCAGGATACATCCTAAACACTCAGCTAATCTCACTCAAGCCATAACTGAACCTACTGATAACATTTCTATGTCTGATACTTCTTCCATGACTAATGAGCTATTTCATGAGTTTCTAGAATTCAAGAGGTTACAGGAAACCAAAACTGCTGAACCAAATCATATGGTAGCAACTGCTGCTGCTGTGCATAATGCTACAGGTTTGCCTTCTTTTTTTTCATGCTCTGCATCTAGGACATTATCTAAGAATACATGGATTCTAGATACAGGAGCAACAGATCACATGGTTTGTGACAAGTCATTTTTTGTTAATGCTAAACCTGTTCATAATATCAATATCAATCTACCAAATGGCAATACTACTGCAGCATGTTCTATGGGCCAAGTAAATCTGTTGCCATCTCTTACCCTACATGATGCTTTATATGTTCCTAGCTTCTCATTTAATCTGATATCTGTCTCCAAGCTAGTGTCTACATCAAATTGCATACTACAATTCATGTCTTCATATTGCATCTTACAGGATTTGACAACAAACAAAGTGATTGGTTCTGCTGACCTACAAGATGGTCTTTATCATCTTAATTTTGCTAATACTTCTTTGTCTGCTCATACCTCTGATGCAAACTATAAACATGTATCCCCTCAATTACCTGTAACACCTCAACACCTTGTAGCCTCATCTTTACATGTCAATAATCATACTGATACATACTGTACATGGCATAACAGACTGGGACATCTCTCATATTCAAGACTGCTGCATTTACCTATCTCTGATATTCATAACAAGTCTATATCTACTTTGCCATGTGATGTGTGTCATTTTGCTAGACAAAAGAGGTTACCATTCACATTAAGTGATTCAAAGTCTTCTTCTGCATTTGAACTTGTACATTGTGATCTGTTCTCATGAGGGTTACAAATATTTTCTAACAATTGTTGATGATTTTAGTAGAACAACTTGGATTTATCCTTTGAAACAAAAATGTGAAACTAGAGTGTCTTTGGAACATTTTTATAATATGACACTCACTCAATTTGAAAAACAAATAAAGTCCATTAGAACAGACAATGGCACTGAGTTCTTTCTGCATGATTTTTATCACAAGCATGGCATTCTCCATCAAACTAGTTGTGTTGAAACACCCCAACAAAATGGTAGGGTGGAAAGAAAACATCAACACTTGTTACAAGTTGCTAGAGCTATTATGTTTCATGCACACCTGCCTTTATATTTCTGGATTGATTGCATAATGGTTGCTGCTCATATTATTAATAGAGTTCCTTCTGTCATTCTCAAAAACAAGTCTCCTTTTGAAATCCTTTTTAACAAACAGCCATCATATGATCATCTTAGGGTCTAGGTTGTTTATGTTATGCTTCTACATTACAATCTCACAGACATAAGTTTGAACCTAGAGCACAAAAATGCATACTTCTTGGGTATCCTTTAGGTTGTAAAGGTTATAAACTTTACAACCTTGATACCAAGAAAACATTGATTTCCAGAAATGTGCTTTTCTATGAGAATGATTTTCCTTTCATGAACATCCAGAATTCCATTACTTCTGATAAACTATTTCCCACACCTCACCATTTTCCTTTCACAGAAGATGATAACTTTGTTCCCAGATACACTCCACCCCTAAACAGTCAAACACCCTCCAATACTTCTTCACCCTCTACTCAGAATACTCACACCATTAATACTTCCTCTCAAATCACTACTCAGAATACATCTCCTATACAAATCCCCACAGACAATCCTTCACCTATAAGAAGATAAACTAGACAGACTAGACCTCCTGCATACCTAAATGTTTATCAACATTCATTGCCTCCTTCCAGAACCAATTCTGCAATCATCTCTAATTGCACTTCTGGAACATCTCTCTATCCAATCTCATCATACTTGTCTGTTGATTCTTTATCTGAAACTCATTCATGTTTTACAGCATCCATATCTTTGCTCACTGAACCAAAAAGTTATACTCAGGCTGCCAAAATCCTCAATGGCAGTTAGCCATGAGGAAAGAACTAGACGCTTTAGAACAAACTAAAACTTGGGTTTTGACCTCTTTACCATCAGATAAACATTGTATAGGATGTAAATGGGTTTTTAAAATTAAATATAAATCTGATGGAAGCATAGAGAGGTACAAAGCTAGACTTGTGGCAAAAGGCTATACCCAAGAAGAGGGTATAGACTATTTTGAAACCTTCCCTCCAGTTGCAAAAATAACCACAGTCAGATTTCTCATTGCTTTAGCTTCTATTAAAAATTGGCATATTCATCAACTTGATGTCAATAATGCTTTCTTACATGGGGATTTACAAGAGGAAGTTTACATGAAACCTCCCCCTGGTTATTGCAAACCTGGTGACAATAGAGTCTGTAAATTAATTAAGAGTTTGTATGGTTTAAAACAAGCTTCAAGACAATGGTTTTCAAAACTTACTCACTGTTTACTTGCTTATGGCTTTACTCAGTCTGTGGCAGACACTTCATTATTCACTATGCATACAAAATCCTCTTTTACTGCTCTGTTGGTATATGTTGATGACATAATTGTCACAGGTGATGACATTGATCAAATTTCTGCTATTAAAACTCACCTTGACAAATGTTTTACTATCAAAGATCTTGGCACTTTAAAATATATACTTGGGTTGGAATTTGCACATTCAACCACTGGTATTAATATGTGTCAGAGAAAGTACATTCTTGATATTTTAAATGATACTGGTTTCTTAGGCTGTAAGCCTGCTTCTACACCTATGGATCCTACTCTCAAACTTTCTGAATATGTTGACACTGACTCACTTACAGAACCCAGCACATATAGAAAATTGATTGGCAGGCTCCTATATTTGACAATATCCAGACCTGACATTGCCTACAGTGTTCAAACATTAAGTCAGTTCCTTTCCAAGCCAACCACTCATCATTTGGCTGCAGCACACAGAGTCCTCAGATACTTAAAAGGTACAATAGGTAAGGGTATCCTTTTTGCTAGAGATTCTGATGTTAAATTGCATGCTTACTGTGATAGTGATTGGGCATCTTGCATAAATACTAGGAAAAGTATCACAGGTTTTTCTGTTTTTCTTGGTAAGTCTCTTATATCATGGAAATCTAAAAAGCAGTCTACAGTTAGTAGATCCTCAGTTGAAGCTGAATATAGGGCTCTTGCATCTACATCTTGTGAAATTCAGTGGTTGTTGTATCTCTTTAATGATTTTAATCTCCCTCATGATGATCCTGTTACCATTTATTCTGATAGTAAATCTGCAATTGCAATTGCCACTAACCCTGTTTTCCATGAAAGAACAAAGCATATTCAGATTGATTGTCACTTGATTAGAGAAAAAGTTGCTCAAGGCCTTATCCATCTTCACCATGTAGACACCAAGGAACAAATTTCAGATTTACTAACCAAAGCATTACCTGGACCAGCATTCTCCTATCTTTCTTCCAAGCTTAACATGAACAATATTAATGTTTAGCTTGCGGGGGGGTATTAACACTATATATAAATAATGTTATTAGATTTTATGTTAAAGTTGTTGTTTGTAAAACAACAACTATAGGTTACTTGTAATATTAGAATTTGTGTTAAAGTTGCTATTAGCAACTATAGGCATTTGTAATTTACTGTTTTGCCATTGAGGAAACCCTAAGTATAAAAGGGCAACACACCTCATTTATACTTCACTTTTTCATTCTTCAATATTATCGCAATATTTTTGTTCATCCTCTCTCTCTCTGTTCTTGAGAAAATTGTGTTCAATCTGAGTTAATAGTATCATTTTTGTAATTTTGTTGTATCCCCGTGGTACATGAGTAAATCTCGAGGGATTCCTCTTATCGAAGGCAAGGATGTTTCTTTTTTGTTTAAGTAATATGACGAGAAAAGAGTAGAGGAAATTAGTGGACATCGTTTAGGGTGAGTTCACATTCGGTTGTTGGTGCTCACTTTATCTTCGATTTATTACTGAAAGTGCGTGAAAATGTGATACAACGACAACAAGATATATAAAAACGGAGCAACAAAGTTCAAGCACGAGTTAAACAATTGAAGATAACAATTAATTTTTGGTGAAAAATATGAGAAATTGATCGAGAAAGGAGGAGAAGGGCGACGAGATGTGCGATGTTCTGTTCTGTATTTTTATCTGATAAAAAGAAAATGGGGCTGCAAATTAAAATCGGGGAGAAAAACAACAATTAAAGGAAGAATAAAAAAAAAAATAGGATGTGGATTACAAGTGTGACATGGAATTTGATGTGTATGATGAAGTGGCAATGATATTCAAATGTTGAGTGTCACGTTAATTTTTCCGATCGGCCACGTCAGCGTGCCTTGACCGGAAACTGATTTTTGGACAAAATTGCAATACTTAATAAAAGTTTGGTATTTTGTTGTAAAGTTAAAAATGTTGAGTTTTATTTGCAATTAAACACAAGGTTGGGTTTTAATGCAATTAACGCTTAATGAAATTTAGTAACTTTTTTATTCCAAACAACAAAACATAATATTAACCTAAATATAAGTTTTAATATTAAAAATACTAACTATAAGTTTTATTATTAAAAAATAATCTATTATGCAATATTGCTATAGAGCCATCGGATAGCTCGACTTATGGAGCCATCCATAATTATTCACAAATGGTGTATTGACACGTGTCCTGCAACAAATACATATTTGACATGTGTCAGTACATAAAGTTATGAATAACTCCATAAGGGAGCCATTTGGTGGCTCGATAGAATTTTTGTCCATTATAATACAAGTAATGTAATTCAAACTCCAAACAATCATATTAATCTATGGTAAATCTAAGGTTCTCATAACCATACCATCGTCGAACCTATCAAGATATTTATTCAATGTTTTATGTTTTAGATTAGAATTTAATTTATTAATATTTTAATTTATAGATATAATAACTTTTGTAATAGATTTATAAAAGATATTAATTAAACATTTAAAATTTTAAAAGTTTCAAATGTTTAAGCTAATTGAAAAATAGTTTATAAACATCCATTTTATTTAAATATGTATTTTCATTCATATAAAAAATAATTTTACATGATATCAGGACTCACAAGTGAGGGGGCGTGTTAGAATATCACTTGAGAGTTGTCCCACATCGTTCATACATGGAACCCCACTTGGACTCACAAGTGAGGGGGCGTGTTAGAATATCACTTGTGAGTTGTCCCACATCGTTCACACATGGAAAATAGACCCACCTTATAAGACTAATGGGCTACTCCTCCTTCCACCAATTGGTTTTGGGATGGAACCTCATTTGGGCTTCATATGGGCTTTCCTTTTCCCCCAGTTTCTTACATGGTATCAGAGCCAGGTTTGAGACATGATATCAGAGCCCACTTTGTGCCTGGGTTAGAGACATGATATCAGAGCCCGACCAACTTTGTGTCTGGGTTAGAGACATGATATCAGAGCCCACTTTGTGCCTGGGTTAGAAACATGATATCAGGACTCACAAGTGAGGGGGCGTGTTAGAATATCACTTATGAGTTGTCCCACATCGTTCACACATAAAAAATAGAACCCCCCAGTTTCTTAAATGGTATCAGAGCCATCTGATGATATCAGAGCCCACTTTGTGCCTAGGTTAGAGACATGATATCAGAGCCCGACCAACTTTGTGTCTGGGTTAGAGACATGATATCAGAGCTCACTTTGTGCCTGGGTTAGAGACATGATATCAGAGCCCGACCAACTTTGTGTCTGGGTTAGAGACATGATATCAGACCCCACTTTGTGCCTGGGTTAGAGACATGATATCAGGCTTACAAGTGAGGGGGCGTGTTAGAATCTTGTGAGTTGTCCCACATTGTTAATACATGGAAAATAGACCCACTTAATAAGTTTAATGGGCTTCTCCTCCTTTCACCAATTGGTTTTGGGATGGAACCTCATTTGGGCTTCAAATGAGCTTTTCCTTTTCCCCCAGTTTCTTACATGGTATCAGAGCCAGGTTTGAGACATGATATTAGAGCCCACTTTGTGCCTGGGTTAGAGACATGATATCAGAGCCCGACCAACTTTGTGTCTGGGTTAGAGACATGATATCAGAGCCCACTTTGTGCCTGGGTTAGAGACATGATATAAGGACTCACAAGTGAGGGGGCGTGTTAGAATATCACTTGTGAGTTGTCCCACATCGTTCACACATAGAAAATAGACACACCTTATAAGTCTAATAGGCTACTCCTCCTTCCACCAATTGGTTTTGGGATGGAACCCCATTGAACTTCATATGGACTTTCCTTTTCCCCCAGTTTCTTACAAAATGTAACAAAAATTATTTATAAAATCATAGCTATCATACCGGTTCGACCCAATGGTGTTGGTTGATTCGCTAGGAAACATTTTATTCAAGTGACCCAGACCGATATATCAATTCCCGATCCAACTGTCTAATTTCAAAATAATAGGTAAATCATAAGTAATGTAATTTATATTTTTTAATTTATAATACAATCGTAATATTATTTTACTTTTGCATAAATTTGGAATTTTGGGGCAATTTACATTTTCTTTTTTAACAACCGAAATCTCTCTCTATTCCACATTTTTTGTATAAAACCATTCTGGAGTTGGGCGTTCTATACAACCATTCTCCCTCTTTCGTTTGCAAGAAAGGAAAACAAAGAAAGAAACACCAATGGCTCTACCAAACACCGCCGTCGCGCCGTCGAGATCCGTCATTCGCCCCCAAACCACCCTCCTCTCCGCCACCGCCCACCCCTCCTCATTCTCCACCAAACCCGCTGCCCGCCGCCGCATCTCGGCTATCCACTCAGCCGATCCCGCTAAAACCCCCGTCCTAACCGCCGCCTCCACTCCCAAGAAAACCGCCTCACCTCCATCTCCGCCGCCCTCCGCGACCAGGTGGGCCCCGAACACCTGGAAGACCAAGAAAGCGCTGCAGCTTCCAGAGTACCCGGACGAGGCCGAGCTCGAGTCCGTCCTGAAGACGATGGAGGCCTACCCTCCATTGGTGTTCGCCGGCGAGGTGCGCAGCCTGGAGGACCGGCTGGCTGATGCTGCACTCGGGAAAGCCTTCCTCTTGCAGGGTGGCGACTGCGCCGAGAGCTTTAAGGAGTTCAGTGCCAACAATATTCGCGACACATTCAGAATTCTGCTCCAGATGAGTGTGGTCCTCTCGTTCGGCGGCCAATTGCCTGTCATCAAGGTAACATTTTGAAAATATAAAATAGAAAGATAGGTGAAAGAATTCCACTCTTGTTTAGCAAATTTTCCGTTCTCGGTTTTCTGCCTAATTTATGGAGTTTGATTCCTGAAATGATCAGACAGGGGTGAACTCTAGCTGTAAGAACCAGATTTGATATTATCGTGGCTCTCTTGCTTGATGAAAAAAACGAAAGCTTTTTCGAAAGTAATCGTTTATTGGAGGATTGATGAATTTAAATATGCATGTATGCTTGTTCTGCAATAGTATGACTAGCAAAAAACTCAATGGCAATGGATCTATCAGTAGATGGTGAGGGATAGTTATCATCTTTATGTCACTGGAGTCGGGGGGATTTGCATAAGTCATGGATTAGAGAAAGTCAATGTAGATTGATACTCTTGAAATTGGAAATTTTGCTGAGGATGTCCTAGTTGCCATGTTAATATCCACATCAACTAATGTTAAGTTTTGTATATGCCTTTCCTTTATGTATTATTGTTATTTTTTTGAAAAGTTCGAGTTTTTTCTGTCATTTTAATGTATTTTTCGTTCTTTTTTCGAAAGTGTTTCCATGTTCGATAGTAAACTGTACATGCAGAATTGTTCGACAACTTCTCTCAATGTTTTGGTGACCAAAGGACTCAACTTCAAGAGTTTTCTGAAAATATATGGGATTTCTGCGACACAACAATTATTGTCACTTACCTATTGTTTGCAACTCAGTGTCTGGTGTACAAGCGTTTTGAAAATTCTGTTTATTTATTTTTTTCTTCTCGATTATCTTTTGCATTTATTTTCCTAGTGGTTTTTCTTTTAGGTGGGGAGAATGGCTGGGCAATTTGCTAAACCAAGATCCGACCCATATGAAGAAAGGGATGGAGTGAAATTACCCAGTTACAAGGGAGACAACATAAATGGGGATGATTTTGACGAGAAATCGAGAATCCCCGACCCTCAAAGGTTGATACGGGCCTATTGCCAGTCTGCATCGACCCTCAACCTTCTCCGGGCCTTTGCCACCGGAGGTTATGCTGCAATGCAGAGGGTTACTCAGTGGAATCTTGATTTTGTCGAGAATAGCGAGCAAGGAGACAGGTGATTTTCTGTTTTATTTTATTTTTAATGAATGAATATCATGTGGTAAATTTGCTATTTTAGTATCCCTGTCCAGGCCTCATCTCCGTTGTCTTTCGATTGTATTTCAATATTTACATAGCTTGGTTAATAGGGAAAATTGCATAAAGCTACTATATGTGAGGGTATTTGTGAACAGGACCCAACTAAATTTCTAAATTATGAAGACCACCACTGACTGATTGCGTTTGTGGATTGCATGGTCAGGTATGAAGAACTGGCTCACAGGGTTGATGAGGCCCTGGGGTTCATGGAGGCTGCTGGGCTCACGATTGACCACCCGGTTATGTCCACCACTGATTTCTGGACTTCGCATGAGTGCCTTCTGCTGCCTTACGAACAAGCCCTCACCCGTGAGGATTCAACTTCTGGGCTATATTATGGGTGCTCGGCCCACATGCTTTGGGTTGGTGAGCGGACGAGGCAGCTCGATGGCGCACATGTCGAGTTCTTAAGAGGGGTCGCTAATCCTCTTGGTGTCAAGGTAACATTATTTTTCGCAATTGTGTATGTTCGTTGCAAAATAGTCCTTCAAATTTGTAGTATCTGCTAATAGAACCAAGGAGAAACTGGTTTACTTTGCAAACATTCTTTGTAATCTCTGAACTATGATTTAGCTGTTTTGGCAATTAGGCTAAGCCTGAATATTAGCATATATGAATTATAGTCAGGATTATTTATCGGTGTATGAGTGTGTTCATGACTTCTTAAAAAGCGATTCTTAGTTTCTAACCAGAAAAAATAATGAGAAACCAGTGTTTTCAGGTCGGCTGGTCGAACCTGGTCGACCACGGACCGACCAGACGATTAATCGTGATTAATCGTCGACCAGCTAGATTAATCGTGCTGCCTCCTTCCTATATATATCTTAACCCTAACAGGCCAAACAGGTTAAGCCCAGCAGCCCACATACCAGCCCAAAAAGACAAATATATGTCCTGGTCGTCCATACACGATTAATCGGACGACCAGGTTTCTGGTCGAGCTGGTCGGGTCCGACCTCCTAATCGAGCACTTGGGAGCGACCAGGACGATTAATCGCGATTAATCGCGATTAATCGGTCGACCTAAAATCAGGGTGAGAAACACTCCCAACTAAGTGGACTAACTAAAAATACATTACCCTTCATACAAGTTAAAAGCATCACTCCCCTTTAGATGATTTTTTATTTATTTATTGTTTTGGGTGCAGGTGAGCCAAAAGATGGACCCTAATGAACTCACTAAGCTGATTGACATCTTGAACCCTACTAACAAACCAGGGAGAATAACAGTCATAGTTAGAATGGGTGCCGAGAACATGAGAGTTAAGCTTCCTCATTTGATCAGGGCCGTCCGTAGAGCCGGGCAGATCGTGACCTGGGTATGTGATCCCATGCATGGGAACACGATCAAGGCGCCTTGCGGGCTCAAAACTCGTGCTTTTGATGCCATCTTGGTATGATTCCTTTTTTTCTTTTCTATGTACTAGTGACAAGTTGGTTTTTATTGCTTTATAATTTGATCAGTAAATCCAACCCAGAGTAAATCTTAGTTTGGACCGTGTCGAAATTTCGTGTTACTTATGGCTTTATATATCACATCATATACGAGTAAATAATACATCTTGTTTGAATCCAAAGTTTTAGGAGCACATGTGAAGTTCGTGTTGTTAGAACATCTGTATTGAATAGTTTCAGTGGATGTGGACAAGGTGATCGTGAATTGTCCTTGTTGACAGGCACAAAAGGCACGTTGAGAGGGAAAAATATTGTAATTATATATAGTTTTATGTCGAAATAAATGGATTGATGTAACTAAACACAATCTAACGACTGGAAAATTCTGTTAAGGTAGGTGGGACAAGAGAAGTAGGGTTGCACCATTATTCCAGTTTTGTTGTTTTATTGGTGAATCATTGTACTAAATTGTCTGTCACGTGGTTCAATTATTATTAAGTTTTTCAAAGTAGTAACATTTTCATTGGTCGAAATTTTTTGACTTGTTGCTTGCTATTAGTTGCTGTTCTATCAAATGGACCACATTCTATGATTATGATTCCTGCATACCTAAAGCATACGAGAACCGTGCTCGGGCTTGGGCTGGTCTGCGATAAGATTTCCAAGGCCCAGAAGCATCGAATTTTTAACTTGTCTATTGAACCAACCCGAACAAGTTTGCACTGATTCGTTTTGGTCCCCGAGCTGGGCTGGCCCGAATTTGCTTCTTTAATGGATTCTCTCTCTCTCTCCATAATAACAGGTGTAAGAAGTTATAATAATTTGTTCTTGAATTTATTGTTTTAGGCTGAGGTGAGGGCTTTCTTTGATGTTCACGAACAAGAAGGCAGCAACCCTGGTGGCATTCATCTTGAGATGACGGGCCAAAATGTGACAGAATGCATAGGAGGATCAAGAACGGTGACATATGATGACCTCAGCTCACGTTACCACACACATTGTGACCCGAGGTTAAATGCTTCACAGTCGCTCGAGCTCGCCTTTATCGTTGCAGAGAGGTTGAGGAAAAAGAGGATGTCTTCTCATCGCATGATCTCTTAAGCACACACTTCAACTCGTCCTTTATGTAGTCGTTTTGAGTTAGTCGATAATTCCTGGAAATTTACTATTAATTTATTATCATGATGGGTTTATTTGAGAGGAAATGAGCAGGTGAAAATGTTGTGTTTGGGGAAACTATTATAATGTGTGTGCCCCTCTTGTTTGGTTGTGTTGTGGTGGGGTTTGTACTGTCACACTATTGTGTAATAGAGACCTCAAGATTGTTTGTTCTGTTTGGAAATAATATATTTTTT
>CACSLK010027833.1:6074077-6085325 GCA_902706635.1 Striga hermonthica
TTCGTTTTTCCCGCCTAAATGAATTATTCGATTTTGTAATAGATTTATGGAAATTGTATTGAGATTATTCTTCCTTTTTTCGTCTATTCTTACTCCCTTTGTTTAGGCTTATATTTGTTACCTTTTTTTTTACATCCGATTTTTTATTTGACATGTTTTATTTATCTTGCTTTTTGTTTTTTTTTTTATCTATTACTATAAAATAGAGTTAAGAAAAAAATACAATTTCGATAAATTTTTTCTTGCTCAATTATTTCGAAAATTACCTTTTGTGGAAACTTTTTTTGAATTTATTTCACAAATCCGGCCTAAAGTTTTTGGTTTGATTTTGAATAGGAAAAAACAAAATTCAGATTATTGTTAAACACCTTTTTTTAGGAATAGATTTGGTTAATTTCCCCCTATTTTAACTCCTTCCTTTTATGAAGAGGTTTGGTTAATTTTTTTTGTGAAATTTATTTTTTACTATTTGACAAATTAATATTGGATATGTTTTGAAAAGATTTCTTTATTAAATAAACAATTCCATATGTTTTAACTTCCTATTTTTTAGGTTAGGATTTGATATATATATATATTGGTTAAATCAAATTTTTAGAATAAGCCTAACTAAATATGTTTCTTTTTTTTTTAGGATGTGATTAAGGAAACAATTCCAAAAAAATATGGATTCTTTAAAATATGATATATTATCTTCTACATAACCGATTTCTTTTGGATACATTTGAAAATAATTTCCATTGTTTTAAAAAGATAATGTAGGATATGTTTTGAAAAAAATTCCTTTATTAAAGAAACAATTCCATAACATATTCGATTTTGATATTTTGTATGCAATTAATTATTTCAAAATTTTGCTTATTTAAAACAATTCAAATTAATATTGGATATGTTTTGAAAAGATTCTTTTATTAAATAAACAATTCCATAACGTATTCGATTTTAATATTTTGTATGCAAATAATTATTTCAAAATTTTGCTTATTTAAAACAATTCAAATTAATATTGGATATTGTAGATCACATCTATTATTTGCTTACTATATATTTAAAGTCTAAAATAGGTTGGATTTGGTTTAAGGATATAAGCACGACCTTTTTTATTGTGGGAAATCAAACAAAAAGTATACTATTTTAGGTATAAAATCTGATTTCATTTGATAAGTTCAATCAAATTTGATTATGACCGAATCAAACAATTTTGAACAATATTAAATTAATTGATTACTGTTGAATTAATTTTTTTTTTTATTTTCACGTCGAAAATTTTCTAAAATACTATTTTTTTTTTGTGGAAAATATCGGCTGGATGAAAAGGTCAAATTCAAATAAAAAAAAATTGTTATTTTGAAAAATATATTTTGTAAACCTTAAGTCATAAAAATATTGTCAATGATATCTTTAAATACAACGGGTAAATATGGTCAATATATCATAAATTATTTTTTATATTCGGGTAGTTCAACTTAATTGATGACTTTTTTTTCCAAAAAGTATGATGATCATATAATTAATTTTATCATATATCTAATGTTTGATGTTATTAGTTTAGTTGGGGGATACCCATTATATTCAAACAAATAATATATAATTTATCATATTTGGTATTTCTTTTCTTACAATAATGAGATGTTAAACATAAATAACTATGTTTAATATAAAGTTTTAAAAAAGGTTTTAAGTAAAAAGCTCGTCCGTGCATCACACGGGATACACACTAGTTATGAACATAAATTTTAGGAGTTTTATCAATATAAGGCCCGAAAGATGGGTAAACTATCAATGTGGGCTTGATAGATTTTTTTCTCAATTCGGGACTTAAATGTTATAAAACTATCAAATTAAAGACCTGAAAGATGGTTAAACTATCAATGCGTGGCCTGAAAGATTTTTTTTCTCAATTCGAGACTTAAATGTTATAAAACTATCAAATTAAGTCTAGAATTAACAAAACTAATAACACCATTAAATTTAGAGTTCAAAAAAAAAATTGGTGTTTAAATTTAGAGTTCTAAAAAAAATATAATATTTAATTATTACATTTTATTTTCATATTCACTCACATTTTTAAAAATTTTGCATTCTTCCATCAGTTTTTTCTACTCTTTAACTCACTTTTTCAATCAAACATTTTTACATAATTTATAACCAGTCGTACTCTTGAGTGTTTATAATGTTATTGTCCTCATAAATATCTCTGTTTCTTGTTAAAAAGAATAATTCAAGTAATTATATTAAGTAAATTTTTTAAAAATTCTAAATTTAAACACCAATCTTTTATATCTTTTAAACTCTAAATTTAATGGTGTTATGAGTTTTTGAATTGTAGACTTAATTTGATAGTTTTATAACATTTAAGTCCCCAATTGAGAAAAATAAATCTTTCAGGCCTCTCATTGATAGTTTACCCATATTTTGGGTCTTTAATTTGATAGTTTTATAACATTTATGTCCCGAATTGAGAAAAAAAATCTTTCAGGCTCCGCATTGATAGTTTACTCATTTTTCGAGTCTTGTATTGATAAAACTCCTAAATTTTAACGAATTCTCGAGCATTGGTAAATAAATTGTTAAATCACCAAGTAAAGTTTGAGAACTAAATTGTATATGTGAGAGATTTCCATGTATCCAATTACATAATTATCACCTTACGATTACACACATAAATAATATAGGGCATTGCAATTTACGTATTTAGAACATAATATCCATCTGTCAACCTACTATGAGAAAAATGGCTATGATACAAAAATAATATTAATAATTAAATAAATAAAATAAACTACCAAATTAAATTTATAGAAGTCTAACCTAATTGTTCAGGGAATATGTATATATTTTATGATGAGATTTTATAACATAAAATAAAACATATTTTACCTTGTGTATTATATAATGAGATATCAAGACTTAAAATAAAATATATTTTAGCATATTTAACTGCACTGTATAAATATGCATCTTTTTCCATATAAATAGATTGACGCCATATTAGTTAGGGTCCTTCACCTTAGGCCATGTGAAGGTGGGAATATATATGGAAAAGTAATATATAGTAATATATAATACATAAATATAATATCTTAATATCCTCCCTATATATAATTTCCGAATGCGCTGAGCCTACGTGGCTGCTTCTGGTGCTTCGAAATCCTATTTGGCGAATAATCATGATTCGTAATTAGGTTTGGATAAATAATATTGATATATTAATAATTAATAATCTAGGTTCGGGTATTCTATAAATATTATTTAGTTAACTTAGGTATTTTAATATCACTTTTACTAATATAACCCTTTAATTCTTTGTATTTTACATAGTGAGGCACTAAGTGACTAATATACCCCTAATTTTGATTTGTTTCCTTCAATAAGCTATTGAATTATATATGTATTTTAAAAGTTGATAACTTTTGTATTTCTTATCGGTTTTACATATATAATACATCAAATTAATCATCTTTTGATGATCTTCGATTTGACATCCATATTGTATATATGAAATAAATAAATTATATTTATCTTTATAATAATAAAAAATAATAATATTTATTAAAATTCATAAGAAAAATAAAATTATTTCTCAATTGATATATTTTTATGTAATGTAGTTATATATTATAAGTTAAAAAAAAATTAGTATAATATAACACAAGTAAGTTGCACAAATAAAAAATGTCATAATAAATATATAATAATATATATATTTTTATAAAAGGTATTTAAATTTTCAAACTACTTTTTCTCATTAATTTTAGATTTTAAGAAAAAAAATTAACAAGCACCCGTGTAATACACGGGTGTTGTACTAGTCATGAATTGATATAAGATAAAAAGTAATTAAATAATTATCGATATTTAATAATATGTGTCAAATATTATTTTTTAAATATGCAGATATATATAATAGTGATTTAGTTTTTTTTTTATGATTTTAATATGATTGTTTTTTTTTTTGGGAAATATATTAATAATGATCTACTTAAAAAAATCGTGTTAGTAGGATTGTAATAAAAAAGTATATCAAATAAATGGTATATTTATGTAAAAACAAAATACTTTGACTTATAATAATATTAATAAAATAAATCTTGACTAAGAAGAAAACTAAGTCCAATTTAACATTTGCTATAATTGCTACGAATACCAAAAGATGGAAACAAATTATGAAAAGAAGAAATATCCGTAATCATTGTAAATGTTTAGAACTTACCATATTACTATATTCGAGCGGGATTTTAAAAAATTTAAAAAAAAATAAAAAATACTTATTTTAGTAAATCTGAAATGTTTAAGCGGGAAATCAATTACTATTTTAGGTAAATGTCAAACCTTTTTAATATGTATATAGATATAGATATAGATAGGAATAAGAATTTAAGGAATTACAAATCATCTTGAAGATTTATTTCTGCATTTATTTGGATTCTTTAGAATCCTAACAAAATATTGGGATGTAACTTAAGATATCTAATAATACACGTGTTGAAAATTATAATTGTATTTTGGATAGTCTGAATTTTAAAAATCATAATAATGCTGAATATTATTTAAATGCAAATTAAGGTCATTGTGTATAGATTAATGGTGCTTCGAATCCTATTTGGCGAAGAATTATGCTTTGTAATTAGGTATAGACAAATAATATTGATATATTAATAATTAATTATCTAGGTTCGCGTATTCTATAAATATTATTTAGCTAACTTAGGTATTTCAATATCACTTTTACTAATATAACCCTTTAATTCTCTGTAATTTACATAGTGAGGCACTAAGTGACTAATATATCAATGAATTTTGATTTGCTTCCTTCAATAAACTATTGAATTATAAATGTATTTTAAAAGTTGATAACTTTTGTATTTATTATCGGTTTTACATATAAAATATATCAAATTAATCATCTTTTGATGATCTTCGATTTGACATCCATATTGTAGATATGAAATAAATAAATTATATTTATCTTTATAATAATAAAAAATAATAATATTTATAAAAATTTATTAGAAAAATAAAATTATTTCTCAATTGATATATTTATATTTAATATAGTTATATATTGTAAGTTAAAAAAATTAGTATAATATAACACAAGTAAGTCGCACAAATAAAAAGTGTCATAATAAATATATAATAATATATATTCTTATAAAAGGTATTTAAATTTTCAAACTACTTTTTCTCATTAATTTTTTAAGAAAAAATTAGCAAGCACCCGTGTAATACACGGGTGTTGTACTAGTATTATTTGAATGCAAATTAAGGTCATTGTGTATAGATTAATCATAACTAATCAATTTATTAAATAATATAGTTAAATGCAAATTAAGTTCATTGTGTATAGATTAATCAAAACTAATCAATTTATTAAATAATATTGATATAGGATATTATACTAGACCAGGTTTAATGGATACAACGAAAACATATTGGAAGATAAGCCCACGTACGAACTAAGACATAGAGCATAACAATATGAGTCAAGCCCAACTTGAGCCCAAAAAGGTACACTCCTCCTATAAAAGGGGGCTAAGGTATCACTTTCTCTCATCCTCTATTCATTTCATACTACACTCTCTCTCTTTATCATTCTTTCTCTCATACGAGCACTGACACAAGCATCGGAGGCCCGACGCTGGGATCCCTCCCGGCGTTGGGTTCTGCAGGTGCGGAGGCTGTTCGAGTTGAATGAGCCATGTGAAATCTATTTCGCTTCATTGTGCCGTCTGTGAGACCCATTCAAAAAGTCAAGCGAAGTTCCGACTGAAAAAATTAGAAAACCTCCTTCTTCACCACCGGTCGCCGCCACCGCTGACCGCCACCTCCACCGCCGGCCGCCGTAAAACGTGCTCCGATCGGAGAATCGTTTGCATCATTGGAAAGATCTCTTTGAGGTGAATCTCCTCTTAAAATTTCATGCAAAAATTCCTCCGGGAAGGTGGTCAATTTCGCGGTCAAAGTTTCTAGATCTAGGAAAGTTTGGTCAAAATTGGACATTCAAATGCATTTTTCCGGCGATCCATGAGGGCTATGAAAAATCCGAGGGTACCACTGGAATCCTCTCGACGAGACGAATCTCCAGCTACCGATCTTCGTCAGAAACCGCCGCCGCCGCTGGCCACCGGTCAAAGTCGTCTGATCTGAAAAATCTTTACATCATCGCGGAGCTCTCCTCATGCTCGTTCTACCCTTAAAATTTGGAGCAAAAATTTCTTCGGGAAGGCCATCAATTATACGGTCAAAGTTGTTGGATCTAGAAAATATTTGGTCAACTTTCGGTCATCTTCTTCAATTTTCCGGCGAAATACGGCGAACAACTTCAATCCGACGACACCGTTGAGTTCTTCTCGCCAAGGCGCATCCTCGGCCGGTCATTTTTGCCGAATCCGACAATTTTTCGCCATCGCCATTTTTTCAGCGAAGCGGCAGTTTCTGCTCCCCCCGCGGACGAGCCTGGGCGTGGGTTCGTGCAGCCCGTCGCGGTCCAGTACTTCCAGCGCACCTAGCCCAGCGAGGTAGCCCAACAAAGTGGGTGATCCATTAGTGACTTGGCCCAGAATTCCCGGTCCAGCAGGTAGAAGCCCAGCGCGTACGGCCCATCTGGAGGCCTGCAGCCCAGCTCAATCTGCCCCAGCGCGCGGGTCGCGCCCAGCCCGCACGACCCGCTCCCCTCAGAAGCTCCAGGCCCGCGAAGTCCGCAAGCGGCCTGCACCCACCCCTCTCCAGCACTGCACCTTGCCAATAAACGCGGCCCAAAGCCTCAACGTGCGGCCCATTTTGCTGGCCCAGCCTCCTTGAGCAGTGTAAATGGGCCATTTTGCGTCCAAACAGCCTTCAAAGCGGCAGAACATCCATTTCAGCCTATTTTGTGTCCACACCATCCTCCAGCTCGAACCCGAATGGTCCAGGAGCCCCGGTTCGAGCCCCATGCTATTTCGGGAGGTAGCTTAAGGTAACCTTATCATGGTGAAGGCATGGTATTCACTTAAATTATGGAACAGAGGATTTTTAAATTGGTAAAGAATTGGAGAAATTATATGATTTGCTCGTGGAAATATTTGGTTTGCTCGTGGAGATAATATTCGATTTATTCATGGAGGATTATTTGATTTGATCGTGTTGGATTATGTGGTATATTCATAGATAATATTTGATTTATCCATGGAGCTTATTTAATTTAATTGTGGAGTACTATTTGACTGATTTGTGGAGCATTATTTGATTTGGCCGAGGAGAATTATTGGATTCGTTTGTGTAATTATGTGATTTATTCGAGGAGGCTATTTGATATATTCGTGAGGATTATTTGACTAATTTGTGGAGCATTATTTGATTTGGCCGAGGAGAATCATTTGATTTGTTTGTGGATATATTTGATTTACTCGAGCGATTATGGGATTTATTTGAGGATGGTTATTTGATTTGCTCGAGCGATTATAGGATTTATTTGTGGATGATTATTTGGCTTAATTGAGGCGATTACTTGAATGGTTCGAGAAGATATTATTTTGTTCGAAGTGATATTTGATTTGTTCGAGGAGACATTGTTTTGTTCGGGGAGATATTATATATTTTGTTCGTGGATATATTTGAGTTGTTCGTGGGTATATTTGATTCGTTCATGATTATATTTTATTAGATCGAGGGATGGTTGGATTGAGCACTTTGGGTGAATTGTTGAGGAGATTGTGATGCATATGGACATCGTTGGAATTGTTATTTGGATGACTAACAAAACGATCGGGTGTTGTTATATTTGGCTGTGTTCGATCTTTCCCTTTTCAACCTCAGTGGCAGGTCGAGGAATTCGAGCACATGTCATCATGCACAACCAGGAAATGGAGGTCGAATACATTGAATATTTCCTATTATTATCTCGTTCGATGTAATTATACATTTGAGGACACTAACGGAAATGATCGATTACTATCCTATCTTGTGGTGTTTGGTGTGTTTTCCCTTTGACCTCAGCGGCAGGTCATTCGAGTGAAGAAAAAAGTCCCTCGTTTTTGGAACACCCATGATCCTGCGATAGGGGTGGGCGAGGGTCGCTCGTTTTTGGAACACCCCGCTTGAGGGGTGGGTGAGTGAGAAGACCAAAGTCCCTCGTTTTCGGAACACCCCTGATCCTGCGATAGGGGTGGACGAGGGTCGCTCGTTTTCAGAACATCGCGCTCGAGGGGTGGGCGAGTGAGAAGAACAAAGTCCCTCGTTTTCGGAACATCCCTGATCCTGCGATAGGGGTGGGAGAGGGTAGCTCATTTTTGGAACACCACACTCGAGGGGTGGGCGAGTGAGAAGACCAAAGTCTCTCGTTATAGGAACACCCCTGATCCTGCGATAGGGGTGGGCGAGGGTCGCTCATTTTCGGAACACCCTGCTCGAGGGGTGGGCGAGTGAGAAGACCAAAGTCCCTCGTTTTCGAAACACCCATGATCCTGCGATAGGGGTGGGTGAGGGTCGCTCATTTTTGGAACACCCCGCTCGAGGGGTGGGCGAGTGAGAAGACCAAAGTTCCTCGTTTTCGGAACACCCCTGATCCTGCAATAGGGATGGGCGAGGGTCGCTCATTTTCAGAACACCCCGCTCGAGTGGTGGGAGAGTGAGAAGACCAAAGTCCCTCGTTTTCGGAACACCCATGATCCTGCGATAGGGGTGGGCGAGGGTCGCTCATTTTCGAAACACCCCGCTCAAGGGGTGGGCGAGTGAGAAGACCAAATTTTCTCGTTTGCGGAACACCCCTGATCCTGCGATAGGGGTGGGAGAGGGTTGCTCATTTTCAGAACACCCCGCTCGAGTGGTGGGCGAGTGAGAAGACCAAAGTCCCTCGTTTTCGGAACACCCCTGATCCTGCGATAGGGGTGGGCGAGGGTCGATCCTAGTGTTGGTCATGAAGACATAGAGCCTATGGAGACCTCGGAGACAGGTCGATCAAACTGTCTACAGATAGCTCGAGCAGGTTAATGGATTCATTGGATTTGATTTTGTGGTACTTGTGCATTTAACCTCAATGGCAGGTCGATCAAACTCGCTATGGATAGCTCGAGCAGGTTAATGAATTCATTGGATTTGGTTTTGTGGTACTTATGCTTTTAACCTCAGTGGCAGGTCGATAAAACTCGCTACGGATAGCTCGAGCAGGTTAATGGATTCATTTGATTCGGTTTTGTGGTACTTATGCTTTTAACCTCAGTGGCAGATCGATAAAATTTGCTACGGATAGCTCGAGCAGGTTAATGGATTCATTTGATTCAGTTTTGTGGTATTTATGCTTTTGATCCCAATGGCATGTCAATGAAGTTTATTATGGATAGTTCAAGCAGGTTGATGGTTTTATCTAGTTTTGTTCTGCTGTATAGGTACTTTTGATCACAATGGCAGGTCGATGGAGTTTATTATGGATAGTTCGAGCATGTTGATGGTTTTATCTGGTTTAGTTTTACTGTATTTGTTTTTCGATCCCAATGGCAGGTCGATGGATTTTATTATGGATAGCTCGAGCAGGTCAATGATCCAATTTTGGGTGTGTCGAATTTATTTTTCGACTTCATTGGCAGGTAGAAGAGGCTCATTTTGAGCAAACTCATGGAGTTTATTTGCAGAGTTCGGTGACAGGTCGAGGAACTTTATGTGATTTTGGGTTTGTCGAATTTATTTTTCGACCTAATTGGCAGGTCGAGGGAGTTCACTCGGGGCAGCTCACAGAGTCAAGTTATTAAGGCGATTATCTTTATTTGATCTTGATTTTGTCGACTTCGGTCTTTGGAAATAATGGTTGAATTTTAAATTTTGAACTGAGGGACGATAGGAGTGGGTGGTCTAACAGGGTGATCAAAACACAACAGACATAAGTTCAAATTTTCAAATCCAAGACTTCGGGAAGTGGACATTCAGTTCTCGGTTTTCAGTTTTCGATTCTCGGTTTTCGGATGCAACGGTCTCTCAGTTCTCGGCTTTCGAACCTCAATGGTCTCTCGGTTCTTGGCTTTCGACCTCAATGGTCTCTCGGTTCTCAGATTTCGACCACAACGGTCTCTCGATTCTCAGTTTTCGACTGCAACGGTCTCTGGGTTCTTGGCATTCGATCGCAACGGTCTCTCGATTCTCGGCTTTCGACCTCAACGGTCTCTCGGTTCTCGGCTTTCGACCTCAACGGTCTTTCGGTTCTCGGCTTTCGACCTCAACGGTCTCTCGGTTCTCTTCTTTCGATCGCAACGGTCTCTCGATTCTCGGTTTTCGACTGCAACGGTCTCTTTGTTCTCGGCTTTCGACCGCAACGGTCTCTCGATTTTCGGCTTTCGACCTCAACGGTCTCTCAGTTCTCGGCTTTCGACCTCAACGGTCTCTCGGTTCTCGGATTTCAACCTCAACGGTCTCTCGGTTCTCAGATTTCGACCGCAACGGTCTCTCGGTTCTCGGATTTCGACCGCAACGATCTCTTCATTCTCGGTTTTCGACCGCAACGGTCTCTCGATTCTGGGCTTTCGACCGCAACTGTCTTTCGATTCTCGTCTTTTGATCTCAACAGTCTCTCGGTTCTCGGCATTCGACCTCAACGGTCTCTCGGTTCTCGGCTTTCGACCTCAACGGTCTCTCGTTTCTCGGCTTTCGACCGTAATGGTCTCTCGATTCTCGGTTTTCGACCGCAACGGTTCTCTCGGTTCTCGGCTTTCAACCGCAACGGTCTCTCGTTTCTCAGTTTTCGACAGCAACGGTCTCTCGGTTATCGGCTTTCGACCTCAACGCTCTCTCGGTTCTCAGTTTTCGACCTCAACGCTCTCTCGGTTCTCGGCTTTCGACCGCAACGGTCTCTCGATTCTCGGTTTTTGACCGCAACGGTCTCTCGGTTCTCGGCTTTCGGCCTCAACGGTCTCTTGGTTCTCGGATTTTGACTTCAGCGGTCTCTCGATTCTTGGTTTCGACCGCAACGGTCTCTCGGTTCTCGGCTTTCGAACCTCAACGGTCTCTCGGTTCTCGGTTTTCAACCTCAGTGTTCACTCGATTCTCGGCTTTCGACCTCAACGGTCTCTTGATTCTCGGATTTCGACCGCAACGGTCTCTCGGTTTTTAATTCGAGGTTTTCGACCTCAACAGCACATCATTCGGCTCCATTAAACTCGGTTTAGTATAATATCCTATATCAAATATATTTACATTTTAGACTATTGTGTACTTATTTCTTCTTAATCCGTTTACAAAACATATTGGATTGCACCTAATAGTAACAATCAATAATCCGTAA